>JAFMOB010000303.1:0-107729 GCA_018985215.1 Larimichthys polyactis
CCACTTTCTCAACAATTGCCGACATATGTAGCAGCCGAACATGTGAGCCATACCTCAGTTTGACGCTCCACTATATAGACAATTGGGAGTTGAAAAGCAAGTGCCTTCAGACAAGCTTTCTTCCCGGGGATCACACTGGCGGGATCATCGCACAAGGAACATGGCTCATGGAACTTAAATGAAGCTCGTCAGGTGTGATCACCACCGATAATGGTGCTTACATCATCAAAGCTGTGAGCCTGAACCATTGGACACAGGGCTCTCAAACCTCTCCTGGAATTCACCAACACTCTATCCAGTGAGAGCTATGTCACAGTGTCCTATGTCAAGCATGTGCTCCATCTCTTCTAGTCCAGCCTCTTGGCACGTCAGGAGGATGACACCCCACTGACCCAGGCTATCAAAGCCTCCATCCTATTCTGATCCTTCCACTAACGACATGCTGGACATGCTGGAAACGCTCTCTCTGCCACAGAGAGCGTATTGTAGAGTTGCCTACTTGCAGTCTGTTAGTGTTGACAGTGAAGCAAATCCATTGCAGTGGTGGAATGAGGAAATGTTCCCAAACCTGAAAAATGTGGCAAAAAAGTATCTGTGTGTGCCCGCCACCAGTTCCCCATCGGAAAGAGTATTTAATACCAGTGGTAATATAGTTACATGCCATCGAGCATCTCTCAAACCAGACGCCGTTGATAGGCTTGGGTTTTTGGCACAAAACCTCTAAATAACCTGGTATTCACTGGTTGTTGTTACAAAGGCACAACATACCATGGAAAAAATACAACTACATATGTTTTTTACTTTACTTTACATATTTCTTTCATATATATCATACAGAAGAAACAAAAACTAAAGCTGCAAACTTTTCCATAATGGACCTGATTCACCTTTTGTGAATTATGTTTAGGTATTGTGTTTGAAACCATAGGATTGTAAAATTAAAAAACTAAAAGAAGGGTCCTTTATAAATACACTTTCTTTTCCACCATTTGATTTCCTATTATGCAGCTATTTTTTATTTGACTGATTTTACTGAAATTACCTGCGTGACATCCTGCACAAAAGTGCATTATTATTATAATATATTTTTAAATATCCTAGTGGCATTATGCACAACAGGTGCACTTTAGTTTTATTTTGAAATGTCATCTTAGTGACAACATGCACAAAAAGGCACTTTGTTTTAAAATATTGTAGTTATGTACAAAAAGTGCACTTACATTTTGTGTTTTGAAATGCCATGTCAGTTACAGCATGCACAAAATGTCTTCTTTTGAAATGTTGTCTCTGTGACAATTTTGCACAAAACGTGCACTTTCTGTTTAGAAAGACTGCGGAGATGTTATGTTTGTGCCACTCACTGTTTCACATTACATACATTCATAAACTGCACCCTGAAGGTGAGGACGGGCCTGAGTAAAAGTTTAGTCGTTCATGGACGCATGGGACATCTAACCTTCACTGGTCACTTTTGATTGGTTAATGTAACCTATTCTTATACAATAGTCACACCTTTGCTTATATTTTCTTTCCACTATAATCATAATCATTGAAAGTATTTTGGATATAGACCTTTTTCACAGAAACCAGAAATACGCAATCGCAGGGAATCTTGACTTCCTGTCTAATGTCAACACAGCAGAAAGCCGGGTAATTTAAAAATGAATAGGGTGTATACAACTTCCCTTACGGATTTGCCAAAGATCACCTTTGCCGACGTGACACGAATCATTGAGGAAAACTCCGTCACAAAGACGAACAAACTGGATAAAGGTTAAAAAAAATGTTGTCCACAACTTTCAAGGTAAGTAGCATAGCTAACGTTAGAGAGCACTGAGGCTAACAAATGATTTGTGTGTTCACTTAGACCTAGGGCTATAGGTTGTATGAATAGTATAGTGGACATGTATAACTTTTTAAAAGCAATATAACAGTCATGGTCGTTATGTTACAAACAATACTATTCACTGTCTGCCTTTTTTTTCAAGTGAACGTCTTGTGTGTAGCAGCTTGCGACAGTAGCGTAATGTTAACGTTAGCCGAATGCGGTCATCATAACATTTTTGCCAATCTCTGTGTTTATGTCCGTGTGTTTGCTTGTCATAGTATCAAATGTAGTAGACAGGCAGGTTTTTGTAAGGGCTAGATGCTACCTGTTGCAGCGGAAAAACGTTCACTCTGCTGAGATTCTGCACAGCTAGTTACAGAGTGGATATAAGTATATTAAGTATAGACACGTTATCATTCTATTTTCAATCTAATCTGAAGATCTACCTTAGTCATTACATGCAGGAACTCTTTGTTTACCATCCATAAGTTACACCCTATCGCTATTTCAACTCTTTCCTTACACTATTACTTCCGTTTACTGTTGACAGTGATGTAGGCCAGTGTTTCCCAACCGGGGGTTGGGAAACACTGGCCTCCGGAAACCGGAGGTACTGCAGGGGGTACGCAGCGCATGGGGAGATTTTTTTTTTTTGTTGTAGTTTTTTTTTTGAAGAAGGCGTTACAAAAACTGTAGTCCAAAAACTCGTTATATTCGTAATATGACAACAGAATGTCTGCTGTGTAAGTAATTTTTTTAATAGGCCTACAATTTCCAAGATGATAGGCCTAGGCCTACAGGTACAGGTTTTGTTTTAGATATTAACAATAAAAATGCCTGTTTAAGGAGAATGGAGGACACTCACACACAGTTTTGTGATGAATACATGTTAGTTAAATTTACAGTTATGTTACAGTTATGTTACAGTGAGAGAGAGAGAGAGAGAGAGAGAGAGAGAGAGAAATGTTACCTTCTGTATTTTGAAGGTTATTTTGATTTAGTATTCAGGCTATTTTGGCCAATTATTTTTATTCCAAGAAAACATATTCTTTATTTTTATGTTGCATTAAGTTGATGCTAAAAAAGAAGGAGAGAGAGCCTGACAAGTTTATGTTCAGTTTAAGAAGATTAAATAAAATGATTTTCATCTATAACCACTGTGTTATGCTCTATTTTTTTTTTGAGAATTTTCAACGCATATATGTGTGAGGGGTACTCCTGAAGTGACGAGAAGGCTTAGGGGGTACTCAAGCCAAAAAAGGTTGGGAAACACTGATGTAGGCTACTGTTATGAACAGTGATGTGATGCACACCATGCTTACTACTATTTTCATATATTTTGGTGCCTAGATATCACTTGCCGCTGACAATGGAAGACTGGTTGCCTTTTCCTGCAGCTGTGTAGCAGGCCAAGGTTTTTGCAACCATATTGTGACCCTGCTGTATCAGACAGCTCATTATTTACAAGGCTGTTCCACCACCTCTGGCCTGCACAAGTGATTTGCAACAATGGCACAGACCAAGAACACAGGTGGGTGTAAGACAATGTCTATTAAAAGAGTATGCTAAATATACAACACACACACATACATACACACACCTACCATTTCATAATCAGACCTCTTCACCGCAGCCCCTCTACTTCCTGCGCAAACTCAAGCGGGCAAGTGCTCCACCTGAAAAGAGGTACAGGAGCCTCCGCTCCCGCACTACCAGACTCAACAACAGCTTCATCCACCAGGCTGTGAGGCTGCTGAACTCTCTCCCCTCCCCATTCTCAGCCCCAGTCAGCAGGACCACCAGAGCGACAGGAGGCTAGGACAGACACACTAAACATACTGGACCCCCCCCCTGCATTATGCATACATACCTGCTGCTATTACTTTTACTATTTATCATTATTGTTACAGCCGCTACAATTATTGCTATGGACTGTCTTTGCACTAAAAACCCTTAATTCTTATCAACCACAACCTCACAGTACACTACTTCTCAATGCACATTGTTGTAACACTTTAGTGTACTTTATTGTTATATCTTGTTATGTTAGTAGTAGTAGTAGCTAAAAGTATAAGCCTTAACCCTCTGGTTACCCCAAGCACATTTATGTGTTTTTTGATTGTACTTTCTGCCATATTTTTTATCATTTCTGCATGCATAATGTTGAAAATCTGCCATGTTGTGTATTTTTGCGTGTTCTTGAATTTTTTAATCGATTTTTTATTTTTAGCCTAATGTAAACAACGTGAAGTAAAATGCTAGCGTTAAATACCCCACGCACATAAATGTGCGCATTGAAACCCATTCAAACCACTATTTTTGATCCTGCTCAAACACAAAGTATAAAACATGCATATTTCTCATTCTCCGCTTTTTTCGAGGCCTTGGGCTTTAAATGTGTGGTCTGAGTTGTTTCCTTGGCGGTGACGTCATTTTTGCTATATATGCCAAAGGGAGGAAATACCTGCTTTTTTCAATAGAGGGCACTCGCACTTCATTCCCCCCCCCCCCCCTACAGAAACTCTGAAGCGTCAAGTTTGTGTGGGTGTGTCAGTAGGTGTGTGTGGGAATGTATGCATGTGTGTGTGTGTGTGTGTGCACGCGCACGTGTCCACAGCATACACGTTGCTATGGGAGGCCGTTTAGGGTGAAAACATTGAAATATGTACACACACACATTGAAAACGTGCACACACACATTGACAATGTGCAAATTTGCATTGAAAACGTGCACACACATTGAAAACGTGCACACACGCACATTGACAATGTGCACGTACCCATTCAAAACGTGCACACGCACATTGACAACGTGCACACACACATTGAAAACGTGCACACACATTTACATGATGTGCAGACACGCACTGAAAATTTCCACACCCTACCACCTTTTCACACAATATGTGTGTGTGTGTGTGTGTGTGTGTGTGTGTGTGTGTGTGTGTATCTGGGTGTGCGTGTAAAATGTCAGTGCGCCCGGAAGTTCTTTCAATGTAACCGGAAGGCACCTTGGACACCTACTTCCGGTTTTTCCACGGTGTCAAAATACACATAAATCATTGCATATTGTAGAGTATAAAGCGAAGTATAGAAGGTTTCATGTGACATGTGCAATAAATATCTCTCTCCATAGATTTAGGGATGTCCAACTAAATATTATTCCTAAATCTGTGAGCACTAGATCCACAATCTGTCACTACAAGGCACATCACCTGCTCATAAATCTTATTAATCATTCGCCCTGATTTTATTTTGAAAATTAGGACAGGAAGTTGTGGGTTTTGACCGCGGACGACCAGGACCATCAAGGTCTTGACCTGGACCTAGGCTACTTAGCTGTGCGGTGTTGTCCTTTCAAAGATGAAGATGCAGTTACTACTATTAATTGTAGTTGGCCTTTTAGCCTGTGATAAAACATGTGTTTCTGCAAATATTGACGAAATGTATGATTTTTTCGTCCGCGTCATGCACTGCATCCAATCTATACAAGATAACCCAGTAGCCAGACACTTCACTGAGCTGTGGCACCATACAAGGACTATTCATTCTATGATTTATGTGGCTCGTCGTGGTGAAAGCCCCGAGTCAAGAAACTGTACCACTCTTTTAGAGTCCTTACACGGGCAACTAACTGTTATTCTACAGCAACCTCAAAGTCAGACACACCAAGGAGGCGTTGTCATTCCGCCAACAACTGGAAGTGGCGCTCCTGGTCGTCCGAGGTATGACCTGACAGCCGATCAGATTAACCATTGTTTGGATTTAGGATTGAATTGGCAAGGAATCGCTTCACTGTTTGGGATCGACAGGCGAACCTTATTTCGTCACAGACAACGTCTTGGTATCCCATCACAGGATTACACACCATTGTCAGATGAAGATTTGATGTCAATCGTTGGGCAAATTTTATCCAACACACCTAATGCCGGCGAAACTTATGTCCGCGGCAGTCTTCGCTCCAGAGGAATACGTATTCAGCGTTGGAGGGTCCGCCAAATTCTGCAAGAAATAGACCCAATCGGACGATGCTTTCGTCGTTCTCAAGCCATCCGTCGTAGAATCTACCATGTAGCGGGACCTAATGAGTTGTGGTGAGTTGCCGACTTTTGATAAACAGAAAATCATGTAGGCCTAGCATAGTGTGCAGGACAGTAGGCAACTTTTGCCGTGATTAGTTTCCAATAAAGCCTGCAATCCTTTGGTAGACTGTTTTAACTTTGTGCCACCTGGTCTTTAGGATATACACCTGTCCTTTATATAGAGTTGATAAATATATGCCACTTTTTTCTTTTCTGTAATGAAGATGGCTATATCCCAGTAACCAACCATGTCTCCTAAAATTATCTTTCCATACAACTAAACTGCATTCACAGTTTTCTCTCGGATTACCTTTGTTTGTGACGTAGGCTATTACAAATACGTTTCTAGCTTTCTGATGTTTTAAGCATAATGCTCATTTTTTGAATAGACATCTGCTGTGAGGAACTATTCGTTCATAAAGAGAAAAAATGTTACGATGTAAAAAGACAATGTAAAATACTTAATTACAAGTAAAAATCCTGCATTTAAAATCTCAAGTTAAAACACTAATTTTGGGTTTAATATTATTAGTGTTCTTTTATGTATTTAATATAGCAGTCACGGACCCATTTTCTGAAAAATTAGTACTTACTAAGTACTACTTTAGTACTTTAAGTAAATTTAGCTGGTAATAGGGTACTTCTATTCTTAAGTAGGATTTTAAATGCAGGATATGTACTTTTAATTAAGTATTTTCACATTGTGGTATTGATAGTTTTACTTAAGAATCAGAGTACCTCTTCCGTCACTGCAGGTCACACAATCTGATGGGTCACCAAATACAATGTAACACCGGGCTTACTCAGACCTTATCTTACCTTTGCTTTGTTTTGACAGGCATATAGATGGAAACCATAAACTCGTCAGCTGGAGGATGGTGTTCCATGGCTGCGTTGACGGATACAGTCGCACAATCATATACCTTGAGTGCCTCAACAACAACAGGGCTTCCAGTGTACTATCCCTATTCCAGGAAGGAGTTCAAAACTTTGGAATGCCTTCACGAGTCAGATGTGATCGTGGAATGGAGAACACTGAGGTAGCTCGATACATGCTCAGGCAAAGAGGACTAAACAGGAGCAGCATAATAACAGGTCGCAGTGTTCATAACCAGCGCATAGAAAGACTTTGGGCTGAGCTTAATCGTGTAGTTTCATACCATTACTCTGATCTGTTTACTTTCATGCAGAATGAATGTATACTTGATTCACTTTCTGAGCTACACATGTTTAGTTTGCATTACATTTACTTGCCACGGATCCAAAGGGCTGTCAGGGAATTTAGAGACCAATGGAATAACCATGCACTATCTACTGAGAGACACATGACACCTTTACAGTTGTGGTACAGAGGTGTGATTACTCATGTTGGACAGAACAGCACAGCGGTGAGCAGTGTATTTGATGCTAATGAACCTTCAGTGACTGATGAGAGTGGACCCTTGCCTGAGCTTCATCTCAACAACAATGTTGAGGTTCCTGAAAACAACTTTAATATAAATGACACCACCATCGAGGAAATCAACCAGGCTATCGATCCATTCACTGAGGATGGTAACCATGGAATCAATTTATTTGTGACACTTGTAAATTTTCTTGAAACAAAACAGTTTGAGTAAACTGTTCTTACTAGCAGTGCCACAGAAATAAAGACTTTGGAGAATGGTAACAGTCCTTTGTCACATTCATCTGAAAACACCAGCATTGTATTAACAGTAGTAGCCTACACCTGAACTGATGGCTTCCACTCTCATTTTATATTACAGATCATCTTTTACCTGAGTGCACTAAGATGTAACATATCAAGTAACAATGAACATTTCCTTGACACTGTACCTACAAAGACCAAATTTATGTAACCTCAAACATTGTTGTAAGGTCTGTGATACTCAAGGGCTTGTAAAAAAAAAAAATACAAATATAAATAAGAAATACAAACATTTGAAAAACAGATGTCAGAATTGTGAGCACTAGGCTACCTGAACTTTTTTTTACTCCATTCCAAATCCCTGAGTGTTTCGGATTGCAAAGTCCATGTTACTCTTAAAGTCCTCGTAGGACTGGTGAAGAGGTATTCTGAGACAGTTTACACATGTGTTTGCTATCGGGTATCTCCCTCTTTGGAATTCCAGAGACGGTTTAGGAGAAAACCCGATGGGTGGCATCACATCTTACCCTGTTGCAAATGACAGAATGTCTCCCAGCTTTGGCGGTCCTTCGTCCTCTGAAAAATAACATGACAAGATTAATGGCTGAAACAACAATCAATGGTTCTGATTAAAACTAAAAACTAAAAGTAAAGTCTTTGCTAATATAAGATTTTTCTCCTCTTAATGACCATTACAAAGATGTGAAGCAATATTATGCAATGGTTGTCAAAAACAAATTGCTTGCATGCATATACATAATAAACTGGTGTTTTTGATGTGTTAGAAGGAAACTATCATGTCTACTGATTTCAATGAACAAAGCAATAAAAAAAGACAATTCATTTTTTGATATGTGCACTTAGCAATAGGGTGACTGCTAAAGAATTTAACAGATTTCATAGGAAGGATGCTCCAGTTACTCCTGACTGCAGCCAAGTATTTTCACTAAAACTGCTTAATGTCACAGTGTGGTATGTTAGTAATTTGAAGGCAAGAATCATACAAAATATGTACACTACTGATAGCTCACCTTGTACACCTTGTTTATGTTAGTAATGTAAGCAATTCTTTTTCACTGCCAGTGTAATAGGGTCTGGGTTTCAAGATGGCCAAGTTACTCTTTAGTATGATTTACAAAAGGGAACAACACTCAGTTCTGAATTAAAAGCATACAACACCAATAGTTCCAGTCAAGTTTAAACACTATTCCATATCCATACACTAGGGGTGTAACAATATATCGTGTCACGAAATTTCGCGATACAAAAACGTCACGATACATGTCGTGGAGGTGGCAAACTGTAGCGAGATATTGGGACAAATCTATCCAGTCAATACAAGCAGATGCTGATTTCTTTTTCAATGTAGTGATTTTGTTTTAACACAAGAGGGCGCTCTGAGCTAGTGGGTGACTAATCTGCGCCCCCCCCCCCCCCTCCTCTTTCCTATGCTTGTTGTTTGAGTGGGGTGTGTGCGTTAGGGTCTGCAGTCAGAATGGAAAACGAAGTAGCTATAGAAGACGCCCCCGCCACATTTAAGTCACCGGTGTGGCGGCATTTTGGATTCCCAATTGTGGATATAAACCATAGACATATATACGTAGACGCCGCATGGAGCGGATTTGGCTGCTGCTGCGGTACGTCAGCGTCGCCGCCATATTGGATGTGGCAAAGCTGCGCTGTAAACACACAAGTAAACGGAGCTAATTTCATAAAGCGCCTTTCTACAAGAAACTTGTGTTGATGCCTCTTAATTATTCATTCACACATACACTACTATAGGGAGCCTAAGTCTCCGCCCCTTCCGGTCGGCCCGCTGGTAAACAGTAAGAGACTAAAATGTAATTTAATCTTCTCAAAAGTCAGCTCATACACAGACACAGGGCCACTATTTCTAATACTGTTTACTGTTTACTATGAATAAGACTGTACTCAGCTAGTTAACGTAAGGTTTGCTTAATGTAGCTGTAGCGGTCTAGCTGTCTAATTTGAGCTAACGAGATAACTAGGTAACATTAGCTTTATCGAGCCAGCTATGCTAGCATGCAGACGCGACATACCTTGCTCCTGAAGGAATCTTCCCATCAAACGCCTGACGCAGTTGGAGTAGCAGGGTCGTGTGGTCCCATGTTTTATCCACTTCCAGTGCACTCACGATGTGGCCCTTTTCATGTAACACGGCCTTCATTTGTTGCTTTGGGACTTTTTTGTCCCGGGGGCTGCAGAGCAATATTACGTCCTTATAAAATGTAATTACACGATGGGACGATGGTTTTGGTCTAGAAAGTGGACAAAATGAACAGGCGTCATTTATTTATGTTGAATTTAGGCCCAGGAAATAATAAAGAAATCATTCGCATGTCACCCACCTTCTCTTTCCTTTCGGCCCGCCCCAGTTGCTGAATCGCCTGGCTTGGAAGAGAGGTGTCTGCACCTGTTGAGCCACGGGGGGAGGGGGGGTGTTGCTCCCCATATTAACATTTACGCATTGGTTTGGCCTAAACAACACGCTCATCTCATTATTCTCATTGTTGACGGGATTTCTCGTGTTTGCAGAGGCTTCTTGGTTCACAAGACAGTTAATGAGTTCTGGTGAACCAAGAAGCCTCCTCAAAATACCGATAGCATCCTCCGAGTGGTTGCCCGCCATCGCTGCTGTCCATACAGTTTTTTTTCTTCAACGAACTTGATGGTCCTGGTCGTCCGCGGTCAAAACCCACAACTTCCTGTCCTAATTTTCAAAATAAAATCAGGGCGAATGATTAATAAGATTTATGAGCAGGTGATGTGCCTTGTAGTGACAGATTGTGGATCTAGTGCTCACAGATTTAGGAATAATATTTAGTTGGACATCCCTAAATCTATGGAGAGAGATATTTATTGCACATGTCACATGAAACCTTCTATACTTCGCTTTATACTCTACAATATGCAATGATTTATGTGTATTTTGACACCGTGGAAAAACCGGAAGTAGGTGTCCAAGGTGCCTTCCGGTTACATTGAAAGAACTTCCGGGCGCACTGACATTTTACACGCACACCCAGATACACACACACACACACACACACACATATTGTGTGAAAAGGTGGTAGGGTGTGGAAATTTTCAGTGCGTGTCTGCACATCATGTAAATGTGTGTGCACGTTTTCAATGTGTGTGTGCACGTTGTCAATGTGCGTGTGCACGTTTTGAATGGGTACGTGCACATTGTCAATGTGCGTGTGTGCACGTTTTCAATGTGTGTGCACGTTTTCAATGCAAATTTGCACATTGTCAATGTGTGTGTGCACTTTTTCAATGTGTGTGTGCACGTTTTCAATGTGTGTGTGTACATATTTCAATGTTTTCACCCTAAACGGCCTCCCATACGTTGCCGATAGCGCAAAGCGCATCGAGCTTTGGAGTGGCATTTTTCATTACTTTTTTAAAGCCTCTGTTTCATGTGTATTTTTCATGCAAATGTTCAAAGCAGCCCGACATTTTTTGTTAATAAATACGTAAAACACACATCTACCAAGGGGTCCTGCACAAATTTGAAATTAACAAAAGACAGCACTTTTCCCAGTACATGAAAGTTAGGGTACCAAAACAGGTCGCGATAATGTTTACACACCTGCAACACGTTACATATAAGCGCAAAAGAGGAGCAGAGCTTCTCATTTCTCGTTTGGAGAAGACGATGGCGAAACATTTTACCACAGAAGAAGCGATCGCAGCGATAACCGACCCCATGGATCACGAATCGGACGCATCCGTAACCTCGGAGAGTGATACCGATACTGCGGAGGAAGACCAGGAATTCCTCCTGGGGGCTGACTCATCCGACAGTAGCTCCGCAGACTCAACCGACAGTGGGGAAGCGGATATACAAGCCCCAGCGGACGAGTCATGGAGGTCCAGAAATGGTGACATCCAATGGGCACCCACGAATGCCAGGACGCTCCAGTACCAGCCACCAGGGACTGGAACCACCCCGGGACCCACCCGCTACGCCGTGTCCAGAGTTGGGGAGCTGGGTCAAAGCTTTGATTTATTTTGTACTACGAAGATGTTGGATCTTGTCGTGCGCTACACGAACTTACAAGGGAGGAGAACGATCCACGGATGGACGGACCTGGATGCCACCACAATAAGGGCATACATTGGGGTCCTTCTTTTGGCCGGCGTGTACAGGTCCCGTGGCGAAGCCACCCTCAGCCTGTGGGATACGGAGTCCGGACGGCCCATTTTCCAGGCGGCCATGTCGCGGAAAATGTTCGTAACTATCAGCAGGGTCCTGCGTTTTGATGACCGCCTTTCCAGCCGGGCAGATGACAAGCTCGCCGCGGTTAGGGACCTGTGGATAGCCCAGCTCCCGCTCATGTTCAACCCTGGCACTGATGTCTGTGTTGATGAGCAACTGGTGCCATACCGGGGACGGTGTAACTTCAGGCAGTACACGCCCATGAAGCCGGGCCGGTATGGCCTGAAAATGTGGGTGACGTGTGACGTGGAGACATCCTACGCCTGGAGGATTGCGGTCTACACCGGGAGAGCAGCTGGCGCGCCCGTAGAGCGCAACCAAGGGCGCAGGGTTATTTTGGAGATGACGGAGGGCCTGAGTGGAGCGACTGTCACCTGTGACAATTTTTTTTCCTCCTACGGGCTGTATTCATATTTCAATTTCAGGATCTTATTGTAATCAGCAGCTGAGAGAGAGGATTTATAAGCCTCTTCCAGTACTGGAAGCATTTTTTCAATGTCTTTAAGGCGGTTGTTGAGTTCTCTTTTCTTAGCTGATTCAAATGAAATAATGTGGCCCCTCATAACTACTTTAAAGGCCAGCCACAAAACAGAATCCGAAACTTCCCCATTACCATTTGTAACAAGAAATTCGTCTATGTGTGCAGTCATATGCTCCATAAAAGACTGGTCCTCCAGAGGAAGAGGGTTAAAACGCCAGCTGTATTTTGGTCTAGTTAGAATATTTTTGAAGTTAAGAGAAACTGGACTATGATCCGATATCAAAATATTATGGTACATGGAGTTAGTAACGCTAGGCAGTAATTCAGAAGCTAGAAAGAATCAGAAAGTAGTCAATCCTAGTGTAAGATTTATGGACATGGGAATAGAAAGAAAACTCCTTATCTGTAGGATGCTGCAGTCGCCATATTTCAACCATATTCCTTGTTTTGATTAAATCATTCAGAATTCCCACTGAATCGATAGTAGGTGGTGGTTTTGTTGAAAACTTATCTAGGACCGGGTCAAGATAGCAATTAAAGTCACCCCCAATAATAACATTCGGGGTGGAATTCGGTATCAAATCAAATGCTTTACGGAAGAAATCTGGATTATCAATATTTAGACCATAAATGGTTATTGGAAGGGAGTTTATATGCCCAGATATCATCAAATATCTGCCATACGGATCTGCTGTCATACAATCAAGACAAAATGGTAAATTTTTTCCGAAAAGAATAGCAACCCTCCCAGACTTGCGGGTAAACGGTGCTGGATAAACTAAGTAGGAGTAAAAACTGACAGTCTCACAATGTTGAACACAATTATCTGAATGAGAAATGTAGCATCGCAATGATGTTAATAGCCCGTTGTGTTTAATAAACACCAAGGGACCACGCCAGTCTTAAGATAAGTAAACTGCACCATCAAAAAAATGTGAAAATATTTCTCCTGGGGATAGGTTTCCCATGTTGAGCGGTGGTTGGACCCCTGGGATGCGCCTGGGGTTGAACCTAGGTGGTTGAGGTGGGCGATCATCAGGCTCTTCATCCGTCTTCCACCGTATTTGCTGTGGTAAGCATCTTCGGTCTCTGACCACATCACCAGAACCTCCAGCATTCCCACGATTTCTCCGTCCCTGAATACGACCTCTGGTGGACACCTCCTCATCACCACCTCCAGCATCCCCACAGGCTCTCACATGACACAGGACACTTGAAGACAAATACTATTTATTTATTGTCATTTGATAGCAACAAACATAAATATATACATACTTTATTTATAAGGTAACTTATATTTGATGTGAGTATAGTATATTTTAGGCATATAAGCTTTCCACTTCTGCCCGTTTCAGTCTCACATGAACTGTTCTTTATTTTGTAGGATTTAGGCCTACAGTGTTATGTTGTGTGACTGTCACAAAAATAAACTGCACTGAACTGAACATAGAAACAAGACTTTGTAACGTTACACTATTCTAAAAAGTCGCCAAACGCATTACAAAGTACGAAATATGCTGCCTGTATTGTTTGCATATGCCATGCGCACAATTACGGATAGAAAGTAAAAATATGCCCACATAGTACAAACTAACAGACTTAGTACACTATTCTAAAACAGTCACCACACTATACAAGCCTTGATTTACACATACACATCAGAAATTTCAACCTGGAAATTCAACTTTACCTTTCCTCGTCAGAAGTTTCTCCTTCCGTTGCTCCTTTGGTCTCAAAACCATCTCTAAACCTCAGTGGAGGTTTTATCACATGGGAGGGTCGTGTTGATGACATTTCCAGTCTTTTCTTGCTCTTTCCAATTGTTTCAAATCGCTGTTTCAAATCGCTTGGCTTTCTGTGTATCTCCTACACTCTGTCAGTCTTCCTCAGAATCAAAGGGGCGTTTCGCGGGGCCTTTGGCGGCGTTCAGAGTGAAATTACCGTAATGACACCATATTCACCAAGTGCAATGCCTCAGCTTTCAGAAACCGTTTGAATTTTTCAGATAGACCAAATTGTTACGTAATTACGGTAATTTAAAGAGTGCTTGCGCAAACATGTTGTTGCCGACACGTCCGGGTTAGAACTTTTTAAATCGAGTTACCTTCTGCGTTGTTCTTGTAGGATCTCCTCCCTTTTACTTGGATCCCTGTTAATTTTCTGTCTATATTTGCGTGTTCTCTCTCTCCCACTCATGTTTCTCCCTCAATTCTTTCTGTTAAAAAAAACAAAAACACTTTTTACATGACACTTTATTGCTCTACAAATTTTCTGCAAGACCAGGAAATATTTTAATGAATGTAATTAATACATTCAATATGGAAGTAGGAATAAAAAAACAATTTAAACAAATCTTATTTAATGATTTAAAATGCTGGTGTACTTAACCACTCAGCTACCATAAGACAGGTACACCATAAGGCGTATTTATAGTATATAAAACATCCCGCTAATATAAAATTAGAAACAATCTATGATAAATATAATCATACGATATCTAAACGACGATAACTCTTTTTAGGATTATTTAGGATTAATTATACATAAATAAGCTGGCATCTTAAATAGGTGACGATTCAAATAGCTGGCTAGTATGGTAAATTGGTGTATTTTAAGAGAGAGGCAGTTTTACAAACAGACCATATACCCGCCCCTACGGAGCGTTTAAAAAACGGCGAAGGAACACACCTAAGATTGGTCCACACTCTAGCTGTCTCCCTATTGGCTGGTGAAACACACTAATTTAAGCGCAGGGCGGGACATCCTACCACAACTCACTTTTAGTCTTAAATTTATACCTAAAATTTCAAATTTGATTGAATCATGTTTCGATAGATTCATTTGAAATGCATAACAAAAATCTTCAACATATAAAAAGACAATGTTTTATTTATGAATACTAACCAATGCCAGTTATGACACGATTTCAATGGGCTACGCGATCACCATATTCTCAATTAAATAAGATAATGAACTTCACTAAATGCTTTTTAAAAACGGGTTTTAAAAGTAGTAATGCTGTTTGAGACTAATTTTGACTCTTTTTGGATGGTGGGGGTGAAAAATCATCCTCCACATTTGTTGTGTTCTGGTTTCACAATGATGTAGGCATCATTTAGACATTCTATTATCTCAAATGGCATATAGCTGTAAATTGTTAAAAAATCTCCCTAGGAAACCATCACGCCAGACCCAGGGTTAAGCCCAGAACAATTACAATAACTGGGCCTGGTTATTTACATAAAACCTGCAAGGAAATTATTAGAAAATCATATTCACATAAAGTAAATCATTACCACAAAGAGTTCCTTATCATCATCATTATTGGCCATCACTTGGGGCCCAGTATGATTGTCCTTCTGTTGTGTCCTATCTGGAGATGGCTTATAAGGATGATCCTAGAACCACAGCTCTTGGTGTGAAGTCTCTTCCATCTTTGTTGCTGCTTGTCTGAAGTGGATCATCAACCTTGTTGTCAATGTTGTTCTTTATTGAGCATTGTTCACCAAATCAGTGGTGTCATGTGGACCAATTTGAAACTGATCTCGATAATGTACTTATCTTATGGCCTCCTGGTCTGTTTGTATTTGGGAATAGGAGATGTTATCTACATCTACCTTGTTGACTGTAGGTGGTCCAGGTCTCAGTAAGGAGAACAACTGCATTGTAAACAAGCTGTTTGATTCTCATTTGCACGTCTTGGTTCTCAAACACTCCATACAGATCTGGGAGAGCAGAGGCTCCCAGGGTTGGTAAAGTGATCCACATTTTTGAGATTAGTGTCGGTCTGCATTACTAGTGGGAAGGCGGTGCTGTCCAAAGGTGTCTTCCTTATGTCTATGGCCAATGCCTGAAGCCTATATGCTTAAGCAAATCCATCAAGAATGACTATACATACATCACATGGATGGGTAAAGGTTATCACATTATGAGGCTGTTTAAAGCAACATTGCATAGACTTTGGTAGAGTTACATAACGTTACATAACCCAGAGCACAAAGTTACATACAGTTACAAATGACAGAGACACTGTTCACGTTAGTGTAGTATGAGCACGATTTGAAATCTGTTAGATTATCATCAAATCAAATTTTATTTGTATAGCCCAAAGTCACAAGTACATTTTCCTCAGAGGGCTTTACAATCTGTACAGGAAGTGACACCCTCTGTCCTTAGACCCTCGATTCGAGTGAGGAAAAACTTGCCCACAAAAAACCTTTTACAGGGAAAAAAGGTGGAAGAAACCTCAGGAAGAGCCACAGAGGAGGGATCCCTCTCCCAGGACGGACAGACGTGCAATGGATGTCACTTGTGTGAAATGTTCGACTAAGAAAGGTACTTTGATCCATTGTGTATGGGAATGTCCTAAACTGGTAGCTTTTTGGAAAATGGTTGTTCAAACTTTAAGTAAAATCACAGGTATTCAGATACCCTGCGTAGCAAAACTTTGTATTTAAGGGATATACCCAGTTTGCTTTTCTGTAAACTCTAAAGGCCAACTCAAACCGAACGCGGAACGGAAGCGGAACGGAAGCGGAACAGCACCGCCGCGGTCACCGTAACAAATAGAAACCAGTCTAGTCAATGAGAGCACTCACACCGGGCGCGGAACAGACGCGGATCAGAAGCGTCCCAGAAGCGGCTCTCCGCGCCACGGCGCGAGCTTTCCGCAAGGTTTCTATTTTTTCCGCGAGCCGCGGCTGAACCGCGTAAATTTGAACAGAGCACTGCGCACCAGACAGGAAATCCGACACAGAATCAACATAATAAACTTCCGCCCCCTTTCAAAATAAAACACAATACTCAGTTCATGTAGCTTTTTACAACTTCACATCAACATTACGTCATGACCGGTGGCACCAGGTGATCAAAGATCGATCAAAGGGTCTCAACGAGAGACTAATTGTTGACGTGGAACAACACACAATCCTTTATGACACAACAGATGCTTTTTATAATCTCCTCCACGTCGGAGAAGCAAAGTCAGCTGTTTGTTGTTGTTTTCTTTATACACTGTTTATCGCGGGGTCTCGGGTATGTCCAGGATTCTCGCGTGATCTCGTGATCTCGCGTGAATACGACCGGCTCGCTCCGCTGCCGTTCCGCAGCTGATCCGCGTCTGGTGTGAGTTGACGCCGGGCAAAGGACCGCGGCGCTGCCGTTCCGCTTCCGTTCCGCGTTCGGTGTGAGTCCCGTGTCAGTGTAAGACTCTGATCAACTTTGGCCTCCTGCAGGCCAGGAGAATGGTTGCTTTATCTTGGAGAGAGACTGAAGTATCGTCTACACAATCTTGGATTAGAGAGATGGCAATGTATGTTACATTAGAAAAGCTTACCTATGTAATACATTTTTTCAACTCTTTTTTGCATCATAGAAGTCAATGTGTTTCCTTCCAAGGTTGTCAATCTGATTTTAAGATTATTGATAAAGGCGTGCCACAAGGTTCATCCCTGGGCCCTTTACTATTCTCAATCTTCATCAATGATCTTCCACAAACTTGTTCTGACTGCCAAATTCACTTATATGCTGATGACACCGTAATTTACTCCTCCAGCTCTGATATCACTCAGATTCGTCACTCATTACAATCAAATTTCAACTCAGTTCAAAAGTGGTTCTCTTCAAATAAACTACAACTGAATAAGAAAAAATCATATACTGTGCTATTCTGCACTCGAACTGATTCTCTGCCCTCAAATGCAAACTGGTGTATTAGTTTTCTTGATGGAACAGTACTAGAAAAAACTGAAGAATTTAAATATCAGGGCCTTTGGCTTGATTCACGCTTCTCCTTTAAATCTCATATCAACTCAATTTCCAAGAAAATATATGTTCTTCTGAAATCTCTTTATCGATCTATTGAATGCTTTTCCCTACAAGTCCGTAAACGAATTATTACACAGCTCATACTCCCAATACTTGACTATGGTGATGTCATCTATCAGAACACCTCAGAAACAAATCTTCGACCTCTCTCTGTCTAATATAATTCTCTGTGTGGATTTGTACTGAGGTGTCCTTATAATACACATCACTGCCAGATGTACCACACTGCAAAAATTAACTATCTAACCAAGTCTTCCAATCTTGTATCTAGGCAAAAAGTCTTTTTAATCTTGTTTTGAGAGCAATATACTTTACAAGCACAGAATGTGTAATATTATTCTTGTTCTGAGAATATTTGTCTTTTTTTTTTCTTAGTCAGTAAGTAGATCCTAAAACTATATATTTTTCACAGAAAGTTGTCAGACCAGGACAGGAATGAGGACTCAGATGCAGAGGATATAACGATAAAGCACACTTTATTGGAGTCAGGATCTTCTTAGAAGAGTGATGAAACAGGCTGTGTAACTCTGTCTAATCTTATGAGACCTGGCTAATATGACAGGGCATAACACATCTCAAAGAGGGAAAACACATACACGGGAGGGGAACAAGATTATTTACAAACAAGGAAAACACAAGACTATTCTAGAAAAGAAACTCTCACAAGGAGGAAAATAAAACACTAGATAATAAACACAAAACGCTCCCGAAGGAGGAAAACCAAATCTAAACAAATGGGATCAAAAGAAAAAGGCTCACCTAAACAGGGGCTCTACTAATATCTAAAGCTATCTAACAAAAAAATCACTCCACAAGCGGGAGGACAAAAACTGTAACAACAGAAAACAAAAATAGAACTCTAAACTTGGAAAAGATTAATCAACAAAAAATCACTCTTAAAGAGGAAGGAGACAACAACTTACGTGGCAAAACAATTTCTTTCTTTCTATCGGCAACGGACTGTGACTATGAGGGCTTAGGTGCACGGACAAGACGAAACACTTTGACACAAGACAAAGGGAGACGCAGACAATATATACACAAGGTAATGGGGAACAGGTGGAAACAATCAGGGCGGGGAAGACAATCAGACCGGTGACACACGAGGAAGTTAACTTTCAAAATAAAACAGGAAATGACAAGACATGACAAAAACCCAGCTTGACCTCACCGCGGTGTGACAAAAGTAAGCCAAATTATGTCAGATACTCTTTCATGACCACTTCCTAGCTTAGAAAACTTGTTTCAAGACCTACAAATAAGCATTCACACACACTCTGGTCACAGTTGTAACATGTTTATTCACATTCATTTCAATGTTTAAGTACAGCAACATCACCAAGATAATATTTTGTCAGAACCATCAGTAATTTATTTACTGAAGCATGTGACTCTATTTCATCAGTGTATAAAATGATCTGTAAAGCAGAAGGTTTCACTCAAAACAGTGGGTGGGATTTGAAAAAGCTCCCATCAACAATATCATACAAAAATCCATCTTTGTGGCATGGTGCGGATCGGTGTGTTAAAATGCTATAAAAAGAGGTGTCTCATACAGCAGGTGTAAATCTACTGTTCTACACTGATTCTGAACCAATAGGTCACATGACCTGGAAACTATTGAGCTTTCAAGCACATATTTACATTATGAAATGTATCAAAAATTCATAAAAAATATGACAAGTGTTAAAATTCTAATACATATATATATATATATACCATGTTCAGTCGAAAAAGAATTTCGCTGGACAGATGAATGCTGACAGAAGATGTTTAAACCATGGAAAAATCTCCACTAATCTGAAAAATGAGTCTGAGAAATGAGAGAAAAACAAAAATAGCAAAAAGGAATACTTCAGGTATTTGATCTTTGTGGTACGAACAGCACTGCGTAACTTCAATCTGAATCATTTGAATTTTGTTTTGGCGGGCACATACTAATTAGAGAGGTCAGTACCAAATCTGGACGGGGGGGGGGGGGGGGGGGTCATAGCAAGATTATTTCGTTTGCATAGCGATGTGATTATACAGGAATGGCCTAGAAATTAAAATATAATTTACAGTTCTAGTAATCACCAATTATGTATGATTGTATGCCATTATTAGCAGTTTCTTACATGTTTTACACAGACTGATGTGGTCTGCACCAACCCCCCTCACTACCCTCGGATGGTTACGTCTGCCCTGCGACGGTTGGGAGAACGACAGGTTGTCGGGACTGGATTCTGCTGCGGTAAGTAGAAAACAACGTTATATTAAAAATTAAAAAGTTATACATTTTACAATTACGTTACAGTTTTACTCTTCACATTCACTCCACTCATCGCGAAAACTGCGGCCGTATCAATGAATAAATCGGCCTCTTCAATCTGAAATCCAGCTAGCTAACTTAGCTAATGTTAGATGACTTTGCAGGTTTGGTGCTACAACATGGTTAGAAATGTTTTCTTGTGCTTTTTATCCTGCGATAAACAAAAAAACGTTGTTGATACATTTTTCGCGATATTTTTTTTTATCATGTGCTTTATGAATGTGGATATATTGAAAGCAACAGTAACGTGCTAGAAGGGTGCTAATACACATGAAGCAAGCAGGTGAGCGCAGCTCTGTGTAGATGAGAGGGAGGCCTGCATGATGCCACACAGCAGATCTACCTGGTGAACAAGCAGAGAAAGATTCATTACTTTATACAACTGGCTAGCTAGGTGTGCTGAGCACATTCTGTAAAAAAAGAAAATCACCGTGTTTTATTGATTTGACATGATTTTGACATGATTTAGGTCAGAACTGTTTTTAATCTGTGAATGAAGGGTATAGGAGAAAGTGTATTTTAAAATATCTCCTCATCATAGCCAAAGCTAGCTAAGCTGGAGTAGCTTTAAGGTGGTAAATGGTTGAATAATGACATTTAAGTTACTGTTTGCCTTATTGTTTGTCATCTCCACATATTGAATTTAGCCTGTGTCACTTTTGACAGCTGAAAGACTGAAAACCTGATTTAGACTGATCTAACTTTACCTATCCGTGACTTGTGATGTTTTTTGTACCTTCCAGGATCAACCAAAAGGGCCTTAACATTTACCAGACAAAGCTGGCCCAGGTGAAACAGGAACTGTGTCATCACTTCAAGGATCACCTCCAGTATCCCCCCGCACATCCACTTCTGTGGTGAGGAAAACTCTACAGCTTCCTAGTCCTCCAGAATATGGGATCTACACAGACACTGAGTTGGAACTAGCTCGTAAGCACCGTTTTGAGATGGCCTGCACTGGTAGAGAGGGGGAATCTGCCATGTCCAAAGAGCTGAGATGCAGGCTAGTGAGGAACACTGTTACCAGCATGATTTCAATCTTGAGAGCAAGTCACCAAGGAGAGGAGCTTCGGTACCCTTCAAAGCATGAGGTCACCGCAATGGCTAAAAGACTAGTGGAGTATTATCCCATGCTACAGGATGAAGATGACCAAGCCCCTGTGTTTTTTGAAGTACTGAAGACTTGCTGTCTATTTTTGTTCATGGAAAGTATTTTTTTCCTTGACTACCATGTTCTGTCTCATATTTAAAATGTTATCAAAGATAATAAGGTTATAGCCTCTGAAGCACTTTTTTTATGTTTAATTTTGCAAACATTATGTTATAATGATTGTAAACACTGTGAGGAATCCAGCTATTCTGCAAGCACTTCAAATAAATGTTGTTAACAATATTCTCTGTGTATGATTTTAAATGTATTGATTTAAGATAAAAGCTAATCCTAACTCTTGAATTAAGAAGAATCATTTTGTTAAGTTGCTCTTGATTTAGGTTTTTTTCACTCAATTTGAGTAAGAAACAAAAAGTGAAATAAGAATTGAAAAGAAGGTTTTGAGATTATTTGGCTTGCATACAGTACTTGGAATGAGTGTTTCACCACTTATTTTAAGATATTTCTCACTTGCTTATTTTTTCTTGTTTTAAGAAATCTTACCAAGTGTGATTATCTTACTGCACTGGCAGATTATTTCACTTAATTTTAGTCCATATCTGCTCAAACCAAGTATTTATTTCTTATATTAAGACTATCAGTTTTTGCAGTGCAGTCTTTAAACTGGCTGGCCCCCAAGTCCAGGAGGCATGTTCACTGGTTACTACTCATTTTTAATAGCAACTACTTCAATTTTGCTTCCTATTTGAAACAATATCTGATTCCACTCAGCTCACAATACAATTTAAGGCATACTGATCAACTTACTCCACGAATTAACAAAGAAATTGGTCGACATGCATTTAAATCTAAAGCCCCAGCAGACTGGAATAATCTCCCTTGCACGATTAGGTCTATAACCTCCTTTCATCACTTTAAATCCTCTCTACTTACTCACTTCCAAACATCCTGTTCTTGTTTTTGATTTTATTTATAGGTGGGCATGCATAAGTGCTCTGTGTGCATGGTCTGCATATGTATAAAAATAGCCCTAGTTTTGCTTTTATATTGCTGCAGTTGTGTTTTGTGTCATTCTTATTTTGTCCATGTATATGTATGGGGGAGGGGCCTATTGGAGCATTGTGGTGAATGGGTGTCTGCGTCTTTGTATCGTCTGTAAACATTGTATATCTCTGTTGGCAACAAGGACCCCCTCGAAAATGAGATGATACATCTCAAGGGGTTATCCTTTGATAAATAAAGAATAAAGAATAATCAGGGGTAAAGCACAGGAATTTGAAGAGGTGTGGGCACCCTTGATGGACTTTCTCAGGCAACGGTAGATTATATCTATTTGTATGGATATTGAGTGTGACATTTTTATTTTATTTATTAGTATTATTTTACTATTTGTTTTGTTTTCTTTTTTGTATGTATGTGTATGCAGTGAAGTTCGCCTGTATTTAATTGTACAACTTGTGTGGTATGTGTCAATGTGTTTTGTAGTTTCTTATTGAAAATTAATAAAAAACATTGTTAAAAAAAACAATGAATGATGAAATGACAATGAATTACAATGAATGATAAAATGATCACAGTAGCAGTGGAACCTGTGATAGAGATAGAGAGACACAGATGCACAGCAGCAGCAAATCATAAACTAACTATAAACTGTAATGGAGATATGGTAGCAATAATGACAGTAATAATAATAAGTAATAATATATGTAGTGGACGTCATGCAGGACCACAGCAGCAGCCACGAACTTCCTCAAACTAAACTGACAAATCAGACCTGATCATCATTGGCCCCAAATCCCTCACGAAAACCGCAGACAGTCTCGCCTCAACATCGACAACTCCACCCTGTCTCCATCCCCCACAGTCGCAACCTCGGAGTCATCTTTGACAATAACCTCTCCTTTGAACATCACATAAACCAAATCACCAGAAATGCCTTCTTCCATCTCAAGAACATAGCCCGACTTCGCCCATCACTCTCCTTCCCCGCTGCTGAAACCCTCATTCACGCCTTCATCACTTCCAGAATTGACTACTGCAACAGCATCCTCTATGGCACACCATCCAAAACTTTAAATAAACTACAGTACATCCAAAACTCTGCTGCTTGTCTGTTTACCCACACCCACACCCGTGATCACATCACTCCAGTCCTCCAGAAACTCCACTGGCTCCCAGTTCCAGTTTAGTCAACTATCTCATATTGCTTTGATGACTTGATGTTCGTATGTAAAGTGTCTAAACTTCTTCCCTGGAGTTTCTGTGCTCTGTCGTCCAGGTTCTCGTGGATCGTGGCTGCTGCTGTGATCCTGCATGACGTCCACTACATATATTACTACTGTCATTATTACTACCATATCTGCTACTGTAATCATTTTATCATTCATTGTAATTCATTGTCATTTTGTCAGTCATTGTAATTGTACAGTATGTTTGTGTTGATTTGTTCTGTACACGTGACATCCATTGCACGTCTGTCCGTCCTGGGAGAGGGATCCCTCCTCTGTGGCTCTTCCTGAGGTTTCTTCCACCTTTTTTCCCTGTTAAAGGTTTTTTGTGGGCAAGTTTTTCCTCACTGGAACCGAGGGTCTAAGGACAGAGGGTGTCACTCCCTGTACAGATTGTAAAGCCCTCAGAAGCAAATGTACTTTGTGACTTTGGGCTATACAAATAAAACTTGATTTGATTTGATTTGATTTAATATTGTCCTAACAAAAGTGCTACACCTGCATGATATTGCCCAACAGTATGCCATAGAGGGTTAAGGATCAAGCCTGATGCAAATTCGGCAAATTCAGATAAGGACCAGTGTAAGGACCAGGACCATGATATACGGTAACAAACAGAGTTGGCTGTAATGTTTTCCAGGTTGGGTAAAGAACAAGACTTTCAAATGAATTATAATTTACTTAAGGTTTAGGATTTATTAATAGACTTGAGTCAAATATAGCTCCAACTCCACCACCTCAACCAGTACTTCGAGGAACATGAGTATTATAATGACTCGGAGGAGTGGATTCATTTAAGCTAACATATTCATCCTCCTGCAGCCAGGTTTCAGTGAGACAGAACAAGTCAATATCATAATCAGATATTAATTCATTGACTAAGACAGCTTTAGATGACAAAGACCTGATATTCAATAGTCCACATTTAATTCTCTTATTTTGGACTGTTGGAGATGTTGATTTAATTTTTATTAAGTTTTTATGATGAACTCCTCTTCTGTTTGTTTTATCTTTAAATAATGTAGGTGGACGGGGGACAGACACAGTCTCTATACTAAAGGACTGGGTGGGAAACTGCTCTAATGGAGGCGCAGAGAAGCGTGTAAGACTGCAGCTCTGCTTCCTGGTCTCAACTCTGGGTTGTCACGGTTTTGGTCAGCTAATAAACTTGGCCATATTTCTAGATAAGAGAGCTGCTCCATCCAAAGTGGGATGGATGCCGTCTCTCCTAATCATACCAGGTTTTCCCCAGAAAGGTGTCCAATTATCTATGAAGCCCACATCGTTTGCTGGACACCACCTCGACAGCCAGCGGTGAAATGACGACATGCGGCTAAACATGTCATCACTGGTCACATTGGGGAGGGGACCAGAGAAAACTACAGAGTCCAACATCGTTTTGGCATATTCACACACCGATGAAACATTAATTTTAGTGACCTCCGATTGGCGTAACCAGGTGTCATTACCGCTGACGTGAATAACAATCTTACTGTATCTACGTTTATCTTTAGCCAGCAGTTTCAAAAAAGACTCGATGTTTCCCGCTCTGGCCCCTGGGATGCATTTAACTATGGCCCCCGGTGTCACTAACTTCACGTTTCGGACTATGGAGCTGCCAATGACCAGAGTTGGCCTCTCAGTGGGTGTGTCGCTGAGCGGGGAAAATCTGTTAGAAATGTGGAGCGGTTGGTGGTGTCTGTTCGTGCACAAACAGAACAAGTCTAAGGATAGTGTAGAGATATGTAGATAATCACTGATGTGAAAAATATACGAAAATCTGTTTAGGTAAAACAGATTATGATACAATCATCTACGTCTTTATAAACCACATATCACCTCGTAGGAAGATAAGCTCCGCTCCAGCAGTAGTCCTAAGTGCAGCAATTAGACAACACTGTTCCAGTGAACAATACCAGCACTGTTAGACAAGGACCAACATACTGTATAGCCTGTACACGCATGACCATTCATTAATTTACCGTATTTTTCTTGATATTCCAATTTGTTGTCCCCATGACCCCTATTCTCTGCCTGTGCATGCATGATGAGCAGTGCATTCACCCAGCGTCCATTCACATCACTGTTAGCCATTGTTTCTGCTTAAGCGGGAAACTGCTTGTCAGGCAAGCACTAATTACATCCTTGATTAGGAGGAGAAGCAATGAAAGAAATAGAGCGCTCGGTAAGAGATAAGAGAGGTAACCCTGACGCCCTGCGTCTCTGTGTGTGGGGGGTGAAGACTCTCTGGTGACTTAGGTGTATGTATGTGTGTGTGAGAGATGCAGGAAGCAAGCCTCATGTTTGTCTTTGAACATATACTATAATCTATGAATATAATAGTACCAGTACTAGTGAATATAAGTGTGTTTTGGTGGTTAAATGTTGTTTTTTGTAACTTTTAGCATTAAATACTCTCAAGTAGTGGAAGCAATTAACCAGGTCCAAAATCAAGCAAGTGATAATTCATTGATTTTTTCGTGAATCAGTTAAGCTAACTGGGGAATATATTTTTTGTATCATAAAATACATTTTTTATTGTCAGATTTTGATTCAACCTCCCCCAAAACAGAATCTGGCATGACCACCATTTGCGTTATGTAGTGCAAGCACGTCTTCTTTGCATAGAGTTGATGAGGTTGTTGATTGTGGCCTGTGGGATGTTGGCCCACTCCTCTTCAGTGGCTGCGCATTATCATGCTGCGTCATGAGGCGACTGTCTCCCAGCATCGTTCATTCATGAAGCATGCATTTGCCTATTTAAGTTGGTTAAACTGCAGCCAGGTTAAGGCACTAACAGATGTTTGATGAGGTTATCTATATGATCATATCAATCCAACACTTTTTAAGTCATGACTACTGTATTTCATGTTGGGAGTGGAGATTTACAGACGTTCCCGCTTTAACCACTTGGTGAAATGTGTCAATGAGTTCATTTGCATTTCAAGCTTTATGTTGCTGCACATTTGCTTTTGTTGAGGAAACCATCTGATTGACGTCTACTCTCATGGCATGAGACACGTTTCCCACCAACTCTGTTCGTGTTGCTTCATGTGAATGAACCTCCAACCTGTTTGCGACTCTTCTCCCAACGCGCGCTCTGTGCTGGATACCCGAATACGTCACAGACGGGCAAAGAGAATGTCAAGGTCAGGAAAATACCAAACTGTCAGAGTGCTGCTTGCTCTTGTTGCTGTGCTGCCATGAAAACAGAACCCTCTGCCTCTAATGAAAAGTTGAATTCATAAGCAATAAAACTTTCTATTCAATATGAAGCTTTCCTGTTACAGTCTTAGTGGGTCTGGTATGACAGCACTGTTTCCTGACTTTATGATTCATTCTTACTTGTGCCACTGTTGTGCTACATTTTAGCATTTACTATTGTATTACTGGTTCTTGTGGTCACAGTGGCTGCTGTTCAGTAGAAGTTACATATGTAGACTTTAACAGGTCCTAAGGTCAAAAATAAAAGTCACAGCATCAGGAGAAGCCTATGTTTCCCAACTCAAACTGACATTACACCTTCTTTTACAAATCCAAATACCATTTCACAAACAATGTCTAGAGTTCATATTTTAAATCATGAAAGGCAGCACATCATCAGCCATCAGACTAAGTTTCAATATTAAACACAACAATGGTCTCTTCTTTTTTTCTTCCATTGGTAACCAAGCTAAGCAAAACCAGAATAGCATGTGTGCCAGTCTGGCATATAGAGGTGATGTGAATACTTGGGGAGGACAAAATAACAAGAACAAAAAAAGATCTTTCATGCCTTCACACTGCTGTTCTCCTTATTTGACAGATGATTGGATGGATGATATGTCTGTCTGTCAATCATGGATGAACTTGAGATCAATAAACCATGTAATGTAGTGTAGTCAAGCTCTTACTATCATACCACGGTGAGGTCAAGCTGGGTTTTTGTTCTGTCTCATCATTTTCTGTTTTATTTTGAAATTTACCTGTCAGGTCACTTGCCCTTCCTCATGTGTCACCGGTCTGATTGTCTTCCCCGCCCTGATTGTTTCCCCATTACCTTGAGTATATCTTGTCTGCGTCTCCCTTTGTCCTGTGCCAAAGTGTTTCGTCCTCGGATCGTTCACCAAAGCCAGTTCCAAGTCTTGCCATAGTCATAGCGTTTTTGCTCGTGCGTTTTTGTTTCCTCCTCGAAAGAGTGATTTTTGTTGTTGTAATTTTCTTAGTTTAGCCTTTTGTTTTATAGTGCTTAGTTTAGTTGTTTTTTCACCCTTCCTTGGAGAGATTTCAGTTAATGTTTTGCAGCCTTTGATTTTCCTCCTGGATTTTGATAATTTTTCATAACCAGTATAGAGTTTTTCCCCCTTTTGGAGTGTTTTTTGTTTTCCTTAGTTTAGGTCAGTTTTTCATAGCCTGTTGTGTCGAGAGGGTTTTGTTGTCTCAAAATAAATCTGCTCACTGACACCTCAGCATCTGAGTCCTGTTTTGAGTCCGGCCTGACACTTACTATATCGAATCAGGAGAACAAAAAGATATTTCCCATCCAAAAAATCCTTCATTGCCATTGCCATTGTGTGCCCTGCAGCAGCTGACTGTGTCTCGTTCCCGAGGAGGGAGGGAGAAACACAAGGAGGGGAGGAGAACAACAACAGGAGCAGCACAGACGTGGATGTAACACAGAGACTTGAATAGGTGAACCTGGAGGAGCACAGTGAGCTTATGACCGAGCTGCTGGAGAGGCAGACAGGGCCTCTGATTCACCAATGAAATGATGACAATAAAAGCGTTCTATTATATAATCTAGAATTATAATGTTGGAATATGTTGTGTTCAAGAATAGTCATTCATAAAAGATGATCAACAGTTTGTTGATCAGGTTAGCCAATGCGAATTAGCAACATTTAGTCACGACACCAAGTGGAAGGGAAATATATCCTGTCACCCAGCCCCAGTCATGTCTTTCTCAAAACCTGCAGTGAAGAGAGGTTGGCGACGAGCACAGACAATTTCAGGATAGCGGGAGATGGAATATTTTTTTGTTGAGCACAGGGGCAGCCTGATGTGTCTTATATGCACAGAGAAAATTGCAGTGCACAAGGGGTACAACATCAGACGTCATTACTCAACTAGACAAGCTGAGGAGGATGCAAAATACCAGGGAGATGAGAGAGAGAACCGGGTTGCCAATCTTAAAACATGTCTACTGAGGCGACAAGATTTCTTCAAGAAAGCAAGCAAAGAGAATGATGCAGCAGTCGAAGCTAGCTACGTGGTGAGTGAGATTATTGCTAAGGCGGGTAAGCCATTCAAAGAAGGCAAGTTCGTCAAAAAGTGCATGTTACAGGCTGCAAGTAAGACTTTCCTTTTTGATAAAGCTTATAGTTAGGGCTGGCTCTAGTCATCCCTTAGTTATGCTGCCATAGGATTTGACTGCCGGGGGGCTCTCTCTCTCTCTCTCTCTCTCTCTGTAAACATACATGTCTCATTAATGCATGTTACTAACTAAACTTCTTCCCTGGAGTTTCTGTCTCTGTCGTCCAGCAGGTTCTCGTGGATCGTGGCTGCTGCTGTGGTCCTGCACGACGTCCACTATACAGTTGTCCCTCGCTATATCGCGGTTCACTTTTCGCGGACTCGCTGTTTCGCGGATTTTTTTAGTGTAATTTTGCATGCTTTTTTTTTTTACAGCGTACTGTACAGTATGAACGCGCATGGTGTTCTGCGTCCTGATTGGCTAAGTGAGAACCGCACATGTGTTCTGCGTCCTGATTAACTAAGGGAGTGCTGTACAAAATGCATGTAAAAGGTGTATAAAAGTGTGTGGTTAGGGGTTTTACGGCCTTAAAGCATGTATAATAGTTGTAAAAGTTACTTTGCAGATTTCGTTTATTGTGGGTTATTTTTAGAACGTATCCCCCGCGATAAACGAGGGACCAATGTATATATTATTACTGTCATTATTGCTACCATATCTGCTACTGTAATCATTTTTTTATTCATTGTGATTCATTGTCATTTTATCAGTCATTGTAATTGTACAATTTGTTTGTGTTGATTTGTCCTGTACACGTGACATCCATTGCACGTCTGTCCGTCCTGGGAGAGGGATCCCTCCTCTGTGGCTCTTCCTGAGGTTTCTTCCACCTTTTTTCCCTGTTAAAGGTTTTTTGTGGGCAAGTTTTTCCTCACTGGAACCGAGGGTCTAAGGACAGAGGGTGTCACTCCCTGTACAGATTGTAAAGCCCTCTGAGGCAAATGTACTTTGTGACTTTGGGCTATACAAATAAAATCTGATTTGATTTGAAGTATAGTCTGTCCAGAAAAGAAGGGTCAGTTTGGCAACATCAGCCTTTCAGCCAACACAGCGGCAGAGTGCATTTCTGACCTGTCAGGTAACATCTATGAACAACTGCGTGAGGAAGCCAAACGTTTCTGTGCATACTCAGTCGCTCTGGATGAGAGCAACATCACTGACACTGTGAAGCTCGCAAGTTTTGTCCATGGTGATGGAGGAGTTGCTCACAATGATTCCTGCATGCATGGCCAGACCACCTCTCAGGAGATATTCCGCCAGCTGTGTGATGCCATTGTGGATGCCGGTTTGCCATGGAAGAGGTTTGCTGGAATAACAAACAACAGAGTGCCATCAATGACAGGGAGGAGAAGTGGACTGGTGGCACAAGTTCAAAGAAAACTGTAAGAGGAGGCCATTGCTCTGCACTGCATTATCCATCAGCAGGCCCTTTGCAGTAAATGCCTGAAGTTTGACAATGTGATGTGTGTCGTTGTGAAATGCGTCAACCATATCAGATCAAGGGGCTTAAAGCACCGGGAGTTCCGTGCCTTTTTGGAGGTATGTTGGCTCAGCAGGAAAACCACCTTGAAGAGGTTTTTTGAGTTGAGAGCAGAAGTGAAAGCCTTCATGGAGAAGGATGGGATGGCTGTTCCTGTGCTAAGTGATCCCAACTGGCTCATGGACTTAGCTTTTCTTGTTGACATCACACAGGAGCTGAATGTACTGAACAAGAAGTTGCAAGGCCCGGGGCAGCTTGTCAGTGCTGCCTATGACAGCGTGAGAGCATTCCGGATTAAAACTGTGTCATGGAAAGCCCAGCTCTCTCAGACAAACCTCTGCCATTTCCCAGCATGCAAGGCAGTCATGGATGCAGGCACACCATTCAGTGGTGAGAAGTATCCTGATGCCATTGTGATGCTACAGGAGGAATTTGATCACAGGTTTGCAGACTTCAAGACACACAGAGCCACTTTGCAAATTTTTGCTGACCCCTTCTCCTTCGATGTACAAGATGCCCCTCCTGTGCTTCAAATGGACCTCATTGACCTGCAGTGCAATTCTGAACTCAAAGCCAAGTTCAGGGAGGTGAGTGGAAAAGCAGACAAGCTTGGACAATTTTTGAGAGAATTGCCCCCCACCTCCCCTGAGCTTTCCAGGATGTTCAAGCGGATCATGTGCCTTTTTGGGAGCACATATCTGTGTGAAAAGCTCTTCTCCACCATGAACTTTATTAAGTCAAAGTACAGGTCCAAAATTACTGATGAGCAGACCTGGCTGCGCCTCCTCTGGCAGCAAGGAGTAGGCAAGAGAAGCCTATATTCATGTTCCACCGTTCATGTTCTAAAGAACTGTTCATGTTGAAGAACTGTTAATCATAAAGACTGAGAAGACTGGATCAGTTGTACTTAGAATACCTGAAATCCTTTTTTGTGGAGTACTTCTTTTTTTTTTAACTCTTTTTATTACATTTTCAAGAAATACAAAAACAAACAAAACAAAACGAACATACATAACAAAAAAAAGAAGCAAACAAATGATATCTAACATCTAACATCCACTTGGCTCACAGACCAACTCAGACTCAAAAGTTTACATGTCAGACAGTCTAAAGCAACATATTCGAACACCACTCTTTGCCATTGTACCTTAGATGGTGCTTTATCCATTATCCAGTTTAAAAGAATACACTTTCTAGCACAAAAAGCAAGTGTCTGGTGAAGTTTTCTTTTACATTTATCAGCGATGGACCGGTCAGATACACCAAGTAGTAGATGTAAGGGGTTGTTATTTCTGTCAATGTGTAAAATCTCACTAATTTCCTGCCCAATGACCCACCAAAAGTGCTGTATTTTTCTACAGTGCCACAAACAGTGTGTAAGACTACCAATCTCCACTTTACACTTAGGGCACAGTGGAGATGAATTAGGGTTGAATTTATGCCGTTGAGAGGGAGATGTATGGACCCTATGCAGGAGCTTTAGTTGCATGGCTCTCACTCGATTGCACACACTCAACTTTTTTGCATTCTTCCACGCATCATTCCAGTCATCATCTGTTATCTTAATATAGAGCTCTGTTTCCCATAAACCTTTCAGAAAATAGGTGTTTATGGTATTATACCCCTTAAGGATATTATGGACCTGCCAAATTTCTGTAAATAGAGTTGTCTCTCCACATGTGAAATATTTTGACACTCCAGGATTGTGGTATCCTTTGTGATAAAGTTTCTTACTTGTAAAAAACGGAAGAAATCTTGATGTTGAATGTCATATTTCCTTTTCAGCTGGTTAAAAGACAACATGGTAGCACCTTCAAGTAGATTATGTAAAGTGGATATTCCTTTATTTGCCCAGATCCTGAAATTATTGTCCATCATTCCAGGAGGGAAGTCAGGATTATCGCATATTGGGGTGAACATAGAAGTGAATTGAGATCTGCCCTCAAACTTTCTAATAGCATGCCATGCCTTAACTGTGGAGATTGCAGAGGTGGAAAGAGTACTAAAATATTATACTCAAGTACAAGTACTGTTACTCTGATGAAATTTTACTTAAGTACAAGTAAAATTACCAGTCAAAAAATCTACTCAAGTAAAAGTAAAAAGTAAGTCATTTAAAATGTACTTTGAGTAAAAGTAAAAAGTTACTTTTTAACCATGGGTGCTTTTTGCCTCTATTGTGTTGTGGGAAAAAAGGAGACAAGGACATATGCACATCTCAACCAAGATCTTTTTATTGCAGCAAATTAAAGTGCTATACAGGATAATGTTAGCCTGGCCAAAGCCATCCTGTTCTGCTTCTTTTCATTCGCAGTATAGGGTCTGGGGACGCTATACTGAGAGTGAATTTTCACATTGGAAATTTGCCAGGCCAATAAGCAAACGGGGCAGATTTGGGGGAGGGCACAAATGACGATGATGCCAAATGATGATGCGTAACATAACATACGTCACGGGCAACGGGCAGCGTTTGAATGAGAGCAGGTCCAATCGTTTCAAACCAGAGCAATTTACTCCTCCCACCAACACACTACAGGGCACAGCGTCCCCAGACCCTATACTGTGAATGAAAAGAAGCAGAAAGGGGGTGGCTTTACCCAGGCTAGGATAACGCTGCGTTAAAACTACTATTCCACCAGAACAAAAAAATCGTTTAATACAATTCTATGGCCAAGCTCAGCAGGAAGTGAGATCTTTGGACCTTTTTAAATTTCACATACAATTTAAGACACTTAACTGTAAGTGTGTGAGTGAAATATCAGGTGTGCTTAATATCACCATTTGGATGACAAATGAACTGCTTGAAAACTGATATTTATTTATTCACCTATTTGCAAAAAAGGTAGGGATTCGCGTCTTACTAACATTCAAACAAAGATCAAAACATGGCAATGCCTAAAAGGAGGTGACATAATTCAAACAGTACTAGATGTCACATAAAACGAAATTAACTGGCAGTACACCACGAAGACACCTTCCTCATACCTTTAAGAACACAAAATAAAATCAAACAGAATCTTCACACACACTTCTCTCATTCTCTGAACTTCCTGTTGAGTCTCAGCAGCAGTTGGTTTTCAAAGTTATTTGAGTCTATCCTCGCTCGCTTGGGAGTAAACAGCAGGCCGGCACAACTAAACAGCCGCTCGCAGGCAGCTGACGCAGGCAGGCCAGTGTTGAGCTTCAGAGCAAGTTTTTTTTATGTGCGGAAACGAGTTGAGCAGATCCATCTTGTTTGAAATGCAAGCAAGGTACCCGTCCAACTCCCCAGTACCTTGTGACCTTCTTGCCTTCATTGATGTAAAGAAGTCTTCTTCATCTGATGAGTTTTGCCCAACGTGCTCTGCCACCTCTGCCATCCTGTCTGCTTGCTGTCTCACATAAGTCAGGCCTGTTGAGAGCCAAACACACACCACATGCCCATTTTCAGTATTTCTGACATACTCTGATTAATTAGGCAAAAATTACAACTACAACTTGTGTAGACATATATTATTATTATTATTAAATTATACATATATTATTTTTTTGTTCATTCCCTTAGTTTTGTCTGATTTTTGTTATTGCACATTTCCATGTTAAAACTATTTAACTCTTTTGCATGGATGCTTTCAGTTAGAAGCCATACTTAAAAATATTAAAATGTAGCAGACAGTCTTGAAGTGTCTGGAATGCAAGGGCAACTGGAATATCCACAAATTGTGTAGAAACATCATGTCAAAAGATTGTGTTGGCATAATTATGACATGGTGCCAAAAGATGAAATCATACCTGCTTCAATGACATCTGCCTTCTCAGTCCAGTTGGTCTTGAACTTGGGGAGGAGGATGGCAGCAGCAATCAGCTCAGGATCCTCCATCATCTGACTAAATCGTTTTGAGACACCATCCTGAATTGCTCTGATGAGTGGCAGACATATCTTGGAGGAGGTTGCCAGATTGCTCAGCTTTGCTTGGAGTTGGAAGATCACTGGCAGGAGCCACCCCATGTGTGTGTTGGTTTCAGACTGCAGGATATTCAAAGCTTTTACCAAAGGTGTCATCACGTTTCGGTACTCTGTCAGGAAAGCTATTTCTGCAGAACTCAACCTGTATGAAATCAGAGCAAATGAATACCATTTTAGTCGGGAAATGTACTGTGAAAAACAAATCAATAACATAGCTTCAGGCAATTTCTTTAAAATGAAATTATATCACATTACATTTAGCAAATGCTTTTATCTAAAGCTACTTACAAGAGGACATAATGGCATACAATACGTATAGAAGTACAGAGTATAATGGCCAAGCAGGGTAGTGCATTTACGTGCTTAGGAGCAGGTTTTAGTACATATGAGCATAGGGCATCAGAGGTTAGTGCTTAAAATGAGAATTGAATTTAAAAACTCACATTTTCACTCTGAACTCCTCACAGACATTTCTGATTGCCTCCTCCCCCCTGTCTTCAATGATTCGCAGAATCCGTTCTACGGCCATGTATGTAGAGTTCCACCGAGTTTGATTTGGTCGAATAAGTTGAAGCTGGCACTGATCTTGCACAATTTCTGCTGCCATGTATGACCGGCCTGATTTGTTCCACATACCTTGGCATTTTGCAAAAGATGAACGTGTTAACCTTTTGTACGTGTCATTCTTTTCCTCTGCCATTGCTGCATCTGTTGTGGCAATGAGGTTTAACAGATGGCATGCACACCTTTGGTGTGGAGGAAGTTGGAACTCAAGGCCGTTGTCTTCTTCCAGAATCGTGAATGTGTCCACCAGGTGGTTGGTGTCAGGTTCTTCAGATGAATCTTGGTCGGATTCTGACTCCTCAGGATCCTGGCTGTGTTCCCCAAACACAGTGAAGGCTTTAATGAAGTTTGACCCACTGTCGGTTGTTGTTCTCACCACTTTGCCCCTAATTTTGTACTGGCAATGAATGTCATCAATTGCAGCTGCCAAGACATCGAAGGTGTGGGAACCTTTCAACCTCTTACAAGCAAGTGCAGCAGACTGCCTCTCCAAAGTTTCCTCATCTATCCAATGCACTGTGATGCCTAGGAAACTTTGTTGGTGTGCTGTCCAACAATCAGTTGTGGTGCCAACATAACTGACCTTACTGAGATGTGACATCAAATTCTTCTTCATCTGATTGGCAGCTTCCTCTATTCTGGTCCGAAGAGTAGGTCTGGAAATGACGTGGCATTGAGGATTGAGTGTGACTATGAGATCTTTGAACGCTGGTTGTTCAACCACAGAAAATGGATGAAGACCATCACAAATGAAGCTGATCACAAGCTTGTCCTTTGGCCTGTGGAACACGTCTTCCTCCACCAGCTGCCATCATGTCACCTAGTTTAGCTTGTTTGGTTGGGGTTTCTGGAGGCTCCAGTGTTCGCTTCCGTGTTGGCGCGCAGTCACTAAAAGCCTTCAACCTTGATGGATGCCTCCTCTGAAAACATATAAATATACAAATATTTTCATTAGTATGCAAATCACGAACTTCATTAAATACTCAGCATTTTAACTATTCATAGATAAATAGTATTATATATTTGTACATATATTATATTCCTAGATGTTTTCTAAACACAATACACAATACATTTTGTGCATTAGAATGCAAAAGTTGGTGACAAAAACATATTAAGTACAATAATGAACCTACAAACAAGAGGAACTGTGATCTACATGTATTTATTCAATTGGTCTTGATTCACACATCTAATGTTAAACAACAGATATAACTTAAACAGTTGTAATGGGGTCATTCGTTTTAAGGATGCTAATGGGAAAGATTTAGGGTGTCCATTCGGGCAGGGGGGGTTTACATGTAGTTCTAAACAGGGAAAATTTGAGACTCGCTTTCTGCCTCCGTCGACACTGTCGCGCACAGCATATTTCACAGATGGGGTGTCTCAACTAGCCCAAGTTATTTTGGAAGACGGGGGGAGGAAAGTGTCCGTTTATCAAAATACCAGATTCTATCATGAATGCTTTCTCAGATACAGGCCGGTTAAAACGGGCACTAAATAGCTAGTTTGCAAGTCTGCATTTCTTAGCATTTTCTTTTGCGGCACCCGTTCGTCCGGACTAGCTAGAATGAGAGCAGCTTGCAGTGCTATGCTTGAGTTCAAATCTGTTGCCACGCGCCAACGGAAAATTCACATTTCCCCCACCTCCCCCAATACAGCCTCGAATATGGCCCACTACACACGTCTAACCACACCTGGGCTACACAAAAAGCATTAGCTGCTATACACGAAATATTAAAGTGAAATGTTGCACCGTGACTTACCTCAACATGCTTGCGCAGATTAGATGTCGAATTTTTGTACGCAGAAATGGTTGTCATCTTGGGTACACACAATTTACATTACATAACAAAGCTGTCACCCCTTTTCTCAACGAAGCCGAAGTGGTCACTTATATAGGGCCAGGGGTGCACTTCATTTCTTGAATTCTCTGAAGGGTCGTCCACATGCTCCTCTGCCTCCTCCATGCCCGCCATCGTCTGTGAGGCGTGAGATTATCACGCATGATTTCCGTTATTCACTTCCAGAATGCGGCTCCCCGATTCTGTTTTTTTTCCTTTCATTTTTTTTTTTACTCAGTAACGCTTGTGATGAAAAATGTACAAAAGTACATTACTTAAAAGAAAACATACTTAAGTAAAAGTAAAATTACACTTTTCAAAAAGTACTTGAAAAAGTACAAGTACACAAAAAAGCTACTCAATTACAGTAACACGAGTAATGTACTTCGTTACTTTCCACCCCTGGGAGATTGTAATCGGATTAGTACAAGCAGACTTCAAAGATGCCTTTTTTCTGATAAACAACAGATTATGCAAAGGGTACTTGGACATTGAGCTTTCTAAATCCAACCAGAGAGATGTGGTCTTACAACACATCCAGTCAGCTATAGTACGCAGATGAACACAAAGCTGGAATTTTCGAATGTCTGGGAGATCAGCACCTCCTTCCGTACTAGGCAAACATAGCGTAGCCATTTTGAGGCGTGGTTTCTTCTTAGACCATATAAAGGAGCCAAACCAGCTATTTAGCTGCCTGATGGTCTTGTGGAGAAACATGACTGGAATCATTTGTATTGGGTAAAGTAATCCAGGGAGGATGTTCATTTTCAGCAGAGCAATACGGCCTAACCAGGAAATTGGGAGAGTGTTCCATCTCTCGAGGTCTAACCTTATGCGCTCAAATAAGGGGGGGAAATTTGTTTTATATAATTGGTCAAGGGAGGGTGTTATGCGTATTCCTAAATATACAAAACCTTCGGGTGACCACTTAAAGGGGACGGGAGATGTATTTTGGGGTATTTGTTTCAGGCTACCTAGTGGCATTACTTCTGATTTGCTGAAATTTATTTTGTAGCCAGAGAAAGTACTAAACGCATTTATGGTTTCAATAAGGGCTGGGGTAGATATCTCAGGCTGAGTCAGAACAATTAAGACATCATCAGCATACAAAGTGATCTTATGCTGTCTTGTTTCAATGATGAGACCATGTATATTTTCATTTGTCCTGATTGCCTCAGCCAGTGGTTCAATTGCCAGGGCAAAGAGCAAGGGTGATAGAGGGCATCCTTGCCTCGTACCTCTTACAATTGGGAAGTTAGAAGAGCATAAACCATTCGTAAGCACTGCAGATAGGGGATTCGTATAGAGTAACTTATACATTTTTCACCCAGGTCGAATTTGTGTAATGTGTAGAACAAGAATGGCATCTCCACGCGATCAAATGCCTTCTCGGGATCCAGAGAAAGTACCAAACCATCTAAAGACCGCTGTTGGAAAACTTGGATTGTATTCAGTAATCTGCGCATATTGTTATATGAATTACGACCTTTAATAAATCCAGTTTGGTCATCCTTTACAAGAATAGGGAGTACACGTTCCAGCCTTGTTGCTAATATTTTAGAGAGGAGTTTCAAATCAACATTCAACAAGGAGAGGGGCCTGTATGACGCACAGTCCTCTGGGGCTTTGCCCTTTTTTAAAATTAAAGAGATGTGCGCTTCTCTCAAGGACTGTGGTAGTATGCCTTTCTCAAAAGAATTATTAAACATGTTAAGAAGAGGGTCAATCAGTAAGTCCTGAAATTCTTTGTAAAATTCGCTGCCAAATCCATCTGGACCTGGGGCTTTTCCAGACTGTAACCCTTTAATGGCGTCGAGGACCTCTTTCTTAGATATAGGAGCTTGCAGGGTTGTTTTCTGGTCAGCAGATAGACTTGGAAAGTTAAGAGAAGAAAAGAAAGCATCCATGTTTTTAGTATTATCAGAATGCAGTCCTGATTTGTACAGATTTTCATAGAAGGTTTTAAATGTGTTGTTGATGGTTATGGTATCGAAGGCCTGTTTCCCTTGGCTGTCCATAACTGAGGGAATACTTCGGGAATCTGCTTTTTTCTTTATCAGATATGATAAATATCTCCCTGCCTTGTCTCCTTGTTCGTACATTTTTTGTCTAGACAGTCTGATTTTGCTCTCTGCATCTTTTGTCAGTAGTGAATTCAGAGTGCATCTAAGCGCAGAAATCTCTTTAAGCTTCAGTGCTGACGTATTTTTAAAGAATTTCTTCCCTGCATGTTTCAGCTTGGATTCTAAGATCTTTCTTTGTTCGTCCTGCCTTCGCCTTTTAGTGGACATGTAAGATATAATAAGACCTCTTGAAAAAGCTTTAGATGTTTCCCACAGCAACGAGGCGTCATCGGTGGAGGCTGAATTGACAGATAGAAAATATTGAAACTCCTCTCTAAAATAAGATATGAAATTATGGTCCGTTAGAATATAAGGATAGAACTTCCAGTGTCTAGTTTGGTTGACTGGGTTTCTTAAGTTGTAATGTATGGACACGGCAGCATGATCAGAAATAACTATATTACCTATAGAACTATAGGTAACTGACTGCAGCATAACTCTTGGAAGAAAGAAGTAATCTATCCTTGTATAGGATTTATAAACATTGGAGAAGAAAGTATATTCTCTATCAGCCACGTGTTGGGCCCTCCATACATCTATATAGTCGAGGTCTTCACAAAGTGCTGAGACGATTTTGGCTTGAGGTGAAAGAGATGGCTTACCAGGAGGGGACTTATCCATAATAGGATTTAAATGACAATTAAAATCACCTCCAATGAATGTGTTTCTAACATTAAGATCTATCACTTTAGAAAAAGAGGTAGGCAAGAAGTCGCTACGATATCCAGGTGGATTATAAATATTCATTATAGCAATTTCTTCCCCATAGAGTACACCTCTCACTATTACGTAACATCCTGCTGTGTCCTTTGTACAGTCCAAAAGTTTGAATGGTAAGTTTCTCTTGATTAAAATCGCTACCCCTCTGCTCCTTGAAGTAAAAGATGAAAAATAAGCCTGTCCAAAACCCCCTTGTTGTAATTTCAGATGTTCACTGTCATTTAAATGTGTTTCTTGCAACAGTGCTATGTCAGCACACTCCCTTTTAAGATTTTTTTTCGTTTGATGGGTGTGTGTAGACCGTTCACATTCCAAGTGCAAAGCTTCAAAGGTGACATAGTTGCCAACTATAAAATAAAATAATGCCTGAGTACATATTGCCTGTAAAGTAATCTGTAACAGAGTGAGCCAAGTGGGAGCTGAACATAAAACTATAACAACAACAAACAACAGTGTGCTTAAGGCACACCCTGGCCAACATTGGCATGAAATGTATACACTGTCCTTCTCCTAAACTTAGAGGAGCTCGAGTGAAAGGGTTTTCTGGCAACAACAAAAAAGGATCTGTCCAGGAGGTCGGAGCGCATTGCTAACAGTGATCCTGCAACGTTAACAACAGAAAAAAAGTAATATGCTATAAAAGTAATGTCCATTGTCTAACTGCAACACATTATAAAAGTCTGACTAACCCGCTGCCCCACGTGAAAAAAAAACTTACAGGGTAATGTTCACACATCTTCACGGAGGGTCTCCCTCAGTGACTGGGCGTATTTCTCCACTGCGGCTGGGATGTGGAACACCTTAGTGGATCTGCGGTAGGTGACTCTCAGCGCCGAGTGCTCTCAGCTGCTTCTTCACTGCGTCGTATCCCTTTCTCCTGCGGAGATCAGATGCGGAAAAGTCCTGAAATATCATCACCGTTGCGTCTTCATGTTTCAACGCTTGATTTTTTCGTCCCACTTCCCACGCCGCATTCATGACACGCTGTTTATCTTGGTAGTTATGGAACCTGACCAGCACCGACCGTGGCCTCTGTGTGGCGGGGGGCTTTGGGGCTAGTGAGTGGTGTGCCCTCTCCAACTTAACGCGACCCGACTTCGTTTCGATGTGAAGGAGTTGAGGAAGCCAGGTCTCGAAGAACCGGGTCGGGTCATCTCCTTCGGCCTCTTCTGGAAGCCCAACGATGCGGATGTGCTTTCGGCCCCCTTCTGTTCTCCAGGTCTTCAGCCCGCTCGCTTAATTCACACACCATCTTTTCCAGCGCTTCGATTTTCCCATCGACCGGGTCTGTGGCGTCCTCCAGCGCCAAAATCCTCTGTTCGGCCTCGGTTATGCATTTATCGTGCCTGTCAAGCTCCTCCCGATGTATTTTTAAGAGCTCTGACAGTGGGCTTAGCTTTTCATCGATAACTTTGGAGATGTTGGCTGTGATTTCGTAAAATTAGAATAGAATTTAGACATAGAACATAAGTAGTTCTGCTTTTCTTCCTCTGGATATTTTAGCTGTGATAATCCTGGAAGCAAGATTTCTTTTTGGTTATGCAGAGGAACATCTTGCATTTGGTGCACCTGATGTATGTCTTGCCATTGCAGCCTTTGTTCTTGCATCTTTCTACATGTTGGATGTCCATCATCTCTGGCATGTGTCTGGCTCCTAGCCTGCGTACAGATGGCTCTGGTTGTGGGATCCTTGTTTTGGTTGGTGGCTAATACTCTTCCTCACTGTCTTCACTGCTGTCATCAAATGCAAGGCAGCTAGGGATGCAAATTATCGATTAATTCATTAATCATTTTGATTGACCTTATCGATCGATTAACAGTTAACTGATAAGTGGCTTTTTTCCTGAGAACATACATTTCTCACGGTGTCTTTAACATAAAGCAAAATATTGCTTATATACTGAATAAAAAATGAATGTTATATTCCTCAACTAATGTTTTATTGTACCAGTTGGGATACGGTACAGATACGGCATTTAACCAAAATAAATTCTGCACAGAAAATTGAAATGCATAAATAGAAAAAAAAATTGTGCACTGGCTCACCTGTTGCATGTGAAACATTAAGCAACATAAAATATTTTTTAAAGCTATACAATATGGGCTTAGCCTACACAATATGAAGCCTACATATAATTATCTGGTAAAGTACTTAGATGCAAAACAGTAAGATTACTAGCCCTGGAAATTTACAGTAACATGTAGTACTGAACACAGCTTAAATCATCCCTGACACGGGACTCACACAGGAGGCGTTACAGCAGCGTGATGGCTGCGCCGCGTTTTTGCTGCGTCCTTTGCCCGGCGTCAACTCACACCGGATGCGTGTCAGCCTCGTTACGGCAGCGGAGCGAGCCAGCCATATTCACGCGAGAATCCTGGACGTACGCGAAACCCCGCGATAAACTGTGTATAAAGAAAACAACAACAAACAGCTGACTTTGCTTCTTCGACGTGGAGGAGATTAAAAAAAGCATCTGTTGTGTCATAAATGATTGTGTGTTGTTCCACTTCAACAATTAGTCTCTCATCGTTCATGTTAAGACCCTTTGATCGATCTTTGAGAGACACTTCTGGGACACTTCTGGGACACTGCTGAGACGCGCCCTGTGTGAGTGCTCTCATTGACTAGACTGGCGGCTATCTGCCACGGTGGCCACGGCGCAGTCGTAACGCCTCCGGTGTGAGTGGGCCTTGAGGAAGGTGACAGTAAAATTAGTGGGCCTCTAGAAAATTCTGAAAATTTTGAGAGGGACGAGTGGTCTGTATTCAAAAAGCACACCTCAAATAGTCATTTTTAACATGTTTATTTAGACACAGGAGCAGCTAGAGCTGACACGCTAGCAATTAGCATTAGCATGTTAGCAATTAGCATGTATTTAATTCTTAGTGGCTAATACTAATTGCTAGCACGTTAACACGTCAACACGGCTGCATGCAGGTTTTGAAGGTGGTATCTTAGCAAACTCGCAGAGCTGCTGAACTTTAACGTAGCACAGCAGAGTTTACACTGAGCGTCTTTGTCATCATTACTTAGTTTGAATGCTCCATACTCCACTCCGCCTCATGTTTGTGTGCCGGGTCTGTCACCCGCGTTACGTTCAGGTACGTTCGGTGTGGCCTAGATTAAGCAATGGCACCCTCAACTGGCGACACCATGACATTTTTGACAGAAAAAACTCCTGTGGAAAATGGCCCTAGATTCAGTTAACCTAATTAATTTAATTTAATCGATTAACCGTTTACATCCCTACCAGCAGCTCTTCAGCCAGGTGCAATTTGAAGTCCAGGTACTGCTGCGTGTTCTTAGCTGGTTGATTCAGCACTTTACTGTCAGACTTGTACTGGATCCAAGCGTTTGTGATGGCAACATCAAAGAAATATGTCATCACACGTAACGTCCACTTCTTGGTCCTGGTTGACATGCAGTAGAAGCTCAGCATTCGGTCACAGAGGTCTACACCACCCATGTTGTCATTATATTCCCTAAATACTGCTGGCCGTCTCACTTGGACATGACCTTTGTCTTTGTTGGACCATCTCCTACAGATATTGTCAAACCATTCTGCCAGCTCAGGTCCCCAGCTGCTTATCTCCTGGCAGCTGGCATTGCTTTGGAACCCTGTTCTTTATAATGGTTCCAGTTGCTGGAAGACCCTTTGAGAGCAAAGAGTCCATGAGATTGATCGTTGTGAAATATCGATCAAAGAACACACAAGTTCCTGTAGGAACTGACTCGACCATTGGCAAGACCGCTGCAGCTCCAACTCCGAGTCCCGTAAATGTGTTCTTGCCCTGATAGACCTCTGTTACGGGAATTTTAAAGAAAACCTTTAAATAAGGAGGACAGGATTCAAAATATCAAAGTTTAAGTTGAATCTATTGTTCTTATACAAGAGGAACATTTCACAGTGCAACACACTAAAGGGGTTACAGAGAAAAAGGCTCCCTGAGGAGCTCTGACAGTTGGTTCTTATACATTTTCCTAAAGATGGGCTGTCTCAACCCCTGTAAATTGTTAACAGTCAATTTGCATATATAGCATCTAAACAGTTTTCTTCAACATATCCCCTAATGATTAGCCAGTATGTCCCCAATCTAGATGTCACCTCTCTGACCTGTCCCTGGCCCTCATTCTATTCCAGAATCCCTCTATTTATACATTAACCTGAACTTTACCTTACCCTGCCAGTCTCAGTAAAACAGCAATAAATGGAAGTGCCCTCAAGACATGTAATAAATAGAAACAAACATTGTATAAGTTAAAACATCTAAATAGCAGCGTAACCCTGATTTTTATGACAACCTCGAAATCCAGGACCATACTGTTTGGTGAGGCAAGCACAAAATCTTTAGGCCAGTAGGGTTTGGCTTTGCATACACTGCCTGACTGGGCAGCGGCCTGTGAACGGGATAACTCCTTAGAAGGCTCAGACAACCTTGTCTCACATGGTCAAGCAATGGTCTGACTCTCCAAAGAATGTCTGACTCCTTTGCCTCTTCAGTTACATCCAGGTCATTGACAATCTTGAGTGAGCTCCTCAGCTTGTGGAACCTATCCCTTGTCATTTTCCTGCTAATAACTGGCACTTTAGTCTTTTTAGCCCAAAACATTTTGACTCTGGGATAGCCAAAGCAGGCCATGTGTACTGATATGCCAAAGAAAATCTTGATTTCCTGGGCAGTAGTATTCAGTGACACTCATGTAGTTTGCAGCTGTCTTTGATTTGTACAAACTGCCAGATCCTAAAAGATTTTGTAATGTATGTACTGTGAAAAGTACTGGATTGGACTCCAGTGTTCACAGATTTTAGGGTCATCTTGATTGGCAGTAAGCCCAGGTAGCACAGGTGTGAATCTGTTATGATGGATGATAAAAAGTAAAAGGTAATTTTTTTCACATCAGTTTGGATTAATGCAGAATTTTCAGTGTCATGGATGTGATATGACTCCCTATTGACCAACTTTATAAGCATATTTTTAGGCAACTTGCATATATTTAACAGCATTTACACATAATACAAATGCTACAATAATCTAACATGATCATAAAATGTAATACATTAGCCTGAAACTAACTAAACTAAACTAAACTAAATAAAACATACAAGTTAGTCCTGGCCCACAGAGCACAACGACTTTGTTGCTCCCTCTCTGCCTCTAACTCTGTCTCATCAGATTCTCCTGCATCTTCTTCCTCTTCTTCTTCATCATCATCTTCACCTATCACAGGCTGATACTGATACTCATCCTCCTCATCTCTTTCCTCATCTGAAAGCTCCAAATCTGAATCTCCCTCTATTATCCTGTATAGAATCCTCTCTGCTTCACTCAGGCACGGACTGATAATCTGGCATACCGTGCATTTGCCCGGTAGGCGGACGTGCTATCTGGGCCGATAAGTCCCGATATTTTTTTATTTTTATTTTTTTAAATATTAGTCTGACCGGCCCATAACCAGTAGATCACACAGCCCAAACACACTGTTGAACAATCACCCTGTTCGCTTTGGTCCCGCCTACAGGTGTCTGCGCAAGACACCGGCCCAATCATATCATGAAACACCTCCTCCCTTTGGCTTGGTGCGCCGGTGTGCAGTTTATTGATGGGGGAAACGTTATCAGTTAGAGATGGAGAGAAAACGCAAAGGTGGCGCAGAAAAACTCCACGACAAAAAGAAGCTTGCTCTTCAGGCAGATGCTGTGAAGTGTGCCAAAATGACTGATATGTTTGCCACAGCAGGGCCTCCATCAGCTCCCGTCGCTGATGACAGCACTCAACAGGAGCATGTTGTTGAACCTGCGGTAAGCTGGACTACTGTCAGAACATGTATGAAATGCAACAAGTAGGATACAGCCACCCAACCCCTTGATGAATATGATAAAATGTCAATGAAATAATTATGTCTGTTGCCCTATGGCCAAGTTGGTTCGTTTAATGCAGGTGAAATGAGCATTAGCGTTATTTTGACTGTAAGACATTGTAGGCTACACTGGCTGGATGAGAAAATAAGCCTAGCTTAGTAGCCTACTTTTATGTCTTTCATTCTAAACGAAATAGTCTTTAATGTGAGAAAACTTGTTCACCATTCACCAACAATAACAATAAGTCAGTGGGCAGCATTCTATTATGTGAACGCAGCTGCAGGTATCTGTACATTCCAGTAATTCTAGCCTTGGCATATTTAAAGCCACCACCACTCACCAAAAATGTGAGTGAAAAGTGAAGAGTTAGGACTCTCAGTTTCTTTGTTTGAACTAGTAGTCCTACAGTAAGCTCCTATTTAGGCCTGTAAAAAAATGGGCTGTTTTATGTAGCTAGGTAGCTAAAGACAATGTAAGTTAGCCTACAATGAAAGAAAATAACACTTTTTAAAATGACATCATTTTGTTCATTGTTAGTGTTATGTCAATGCAGCTGTGTGTTTGTTTACCAGAGAATCTAAAAATTCTGGACCTGACTGCATCTTTATATATATATATATTAGGGCTGTCAATCGATTAAAAAAAATTAACTAATTAATCGCAAAAAATTCTGTAATTAATCGCGATTAATCGCAATTATCAATAAATGTATCAATAAATTAAATGCATTTTTCTGAGACTGAAGCTTATAATGAATATTTATTTATGTAAAATGATCAAATTAATGTAGAATAAACACAGAGAAAGTATATTTAAATTCATTCATTTTATTGGCTTAAGGTGCACATATGCACAGTGCAAATAGAAAAAGCCAGAATGAGGAAATATACTGACGAGTGCCACACTCCTGTAGTGTAGACTGGGTGTTTTGCTTTGAGGTGATATGTTAAAGTCGTGTTACTTCTGTGGAATTTAAATTCGGCTTTGCAAACTGTGCAAATTGCCTTGTTTTTGTCCAACGAGCCGTCGGGCAACTTTTTAAAATGAAATGTTCCCCCTAAAAGTCCGTCCTTATCCATCTTTCCGCCATACACTCTCCTTTAGTTAGGATAGATCATAGACATATACATAGACTCTCCTTTAGTTAGGATAGATCATAGACATATATACATAGACTCTCCTTTAGTTAGGATAGATCATAGACATATATACATAGACTCTCCTTTAGTTAGGATAGATCATAGACACATATACATAGACTCTCCTTTAGTTAGGATAGATCATAGACATATATACATAGACTCTCCTTTAGTTAGGATAGATCATAGACATATAGACATAGACTCTCCTTTAGTTAGGATAGATCATAGACATATACATAGACTCTCCTTTAGTTAGGATAGATCATAGACATATATACATAGACTCTCCTTTAGTTAGGATAGATCATAGACATATATACATAGACTCTCCTTTAGTTAGGATAGATCATAGACATATAGACTCTCCTTTAGTTAGGATAGATCATAGACATATAGACATAGACTCTCCTTTAGTTAGGATAGATCATAGACATATACATAGACTCTCCTTTAGTTAGGATAGATCATAGACATATATACAGACTCTCCTTTAGTTAGGATAGATCATAGACATATACATAGACTCTCCTTTAGTTAGGATAGATCATAGACATATACATAGACTCTCCTTTAGTTAGGATAGATCATAGACATATACATAGAATATACATAGACATATATACATAGACTCTCCTTTAGTTAGGATAGATCATAGACATATATACAGACTCTCCTTTAGTTAGGATAGATCATAGACATATATACACAGACATATATACATAGACATATATACATAGACATATATACATAGACTCTCCTTTAGTTAGGATAGATCATAGACATATATACATAGACTCTCCTTTAGTTAGGATAGATCATAGACACATAAACATAGACTCTCCTTTAGTTAGGATAGATCATAGACATATATACATAGACTCTCCTTTAGTTAGGATAGATCATAGACAAATATACACAGACATATATACATAGACATATATACATAGACTCTCCTTTAGTTAGGATAGATCATAGACATATATACATAGACTCTCCTTTAGTTAGGATAGATCATAGACATATACATAGACTCTCCTTTAGTTAGGATAGATCATAGACATATATACATAGACGCCTCATTGAGCACGTTGGTCCGTTGCTGCGATACGTTACCGTGTCCGCCATATTGGATGTGGCAGATCTGCCCGTAAACTAATACAAGCAGGGCCGGTTTTAGCTATGGGCAATGTGGGCAACCGTGCAGGGCGCAGTCTCCGTGAGGGCTTTAAGTTAATGCCTCTTATACACCCATTCACACACACACACTAATATATCTGGGAAACAAAGCTCTACTTTGCCACATCCAAAATGGTGGCCGCCACCGGAAGTAAACAAAACCACGTAATTTTTTTTTAACGCGTTAATTCTTTCAAATTAATCGACAAAATTAACGCGACAGCACTAATATATATATATATAAAAAACTCACCCCACAGGCTGTATTTATGTCCTGTTGAGCTAGGTTGAGATGAGCGAAATAGAGGAAGATGTCAGTGAAGGAGAAGAGAGTGTAAGAGAGGAGAGAGTCGGCCAGAGTGATGAGAGAGTCGGCAAGAGTGAGGAGAGAGTCGGGGGGAGCGAGGAAAGAGTCGGTGAAAGTGAGGAGAGACACAGGGAGAGAGAGGAAAGCAGAGAGCAGGACGAGGACATAGATTACTTTGCTCGTCCTGCAGATCCTTCTATGCTACAGAACTTTTTGGATCACCACCCACAACAAAATGCCAAAAATCCAGTAGTGCAAAGGGTATTCACTTGTAAAAACAGAACCAACAGGAGGTGGCTCATGTATTGTGAGAGACGTCACACATTGTTTTGTTTTGTGTGTATGGCTTTTGGGAAGATCGGTGACTCAAGCACATTGATTACTGGAATGTCTGATTGGAGGCATGTGCACCAGTGCACGGAAGAACATGAAAAGAGTAGTGCACACCGAATCTGTGCTAAAGCTTTTTTACTAAGATGCTCAAAAACAGATATCAGCAGCAGGTTTGCAGGTAATCAGCTGTCTGCCCATAGGGAACAAGTCAGAAAGAGACGACAGGTTTTGGAACGTGTTGTTGATGTGGTGAAAGTGATAGGCAAGAGGGGGCTGAGCTTAAGGCATTCAGAGAATGAGGCAGCGTACACACTGGATGATGACACAATTGACCATGGGAACTTTTTGGAACTCATCATTTTATTAGGGAAATATGATGTCTGCCTAAAAGAGCACCTTGATGATTGTGTTGAAAGGAGTAAAAAGTTGCATGAATCCAGTGGAACAAGAGGTCGAGGGTCTCTTGTCACACTTCTCTCCAAAACTACAGTCAATACAGTTATTGATACAGTTGGGCACCTTATTCAAGACTGCATTTCAAGTAAGGTACAGAAAGCTGGAATGTTCTCCATTCAGCTGGACACAACACAGGACATAACCTCTCAAGATCAATGTTCCATAATTCTAAGATATGTCACTGACACTGTGCATGAGAGGCTTGTGGCCTTAGTGAGGCATGAGGCATCCACTGGGCAATACTTTGTCAACTTAATCTCAGATGTCTTGGACCATCTGAAGCTGGACAAGGACATGTGCATAGGAAATGCCACAGATGGGGCATCAAATATACAAGGCCATTACAAAGGATTTTCAGCACTGATGGCTTCTCAGTCACCCACTCATGTCCATGTCTGGTGCTATGAGCATGTTCTAAATCTGGTGCTGTCTGACACAACACAAACCGTCATTGAAAGTGGAACACTGTTCAGTCTACTGAATGACATTGTGTCACACCGCGGTGAGGTCAAGCTGGGTTTTTGTTATGTCTTGTCATTTCCTGTTTTATTTTGAAAGATAACTCTCCTCTCGTTTCAGGTCACTTACCCTTCCTCGTGTGTCACCGGTCTGATTGTCTTCCCCGCCCTGATTGTCTCCACCTGTTCCCCATTACCTTGTGTATATATTGTCTGCGTCTCCCTTTGTCCAGTGCTAAGGGATTTTGATTTCGTTAATCTTTAATACTAGTAGTCATAGCCTTTTTGTTCCTCGTTGAGAGTGATTTTGATTTTGTTATTTAGAGTAGTTCAGTGTTTTTTCCTCCTTGGAGTGATTTTTGTTTCCTTTAGTTAAGAGCCTTTTCATAGCCTCACTCGGTCAAGAAAATTTCTCGTCCTGAATAAAACAGCTGACTGCCTAACTCTGCATCTGAGTCCTCATTTGAGTCCCGGCCTGACACATTGCTGTCTTCATTTAGCACTCCTATTAAAGGGTCATTCCGTGGGAGACCCAAGCACAGGATAAAAGCCTCAGACGTCTCTCCCCAATAAGGGAAACAAGGTGGTAGTTGAAACACGATGCGATCAGAAAAGTGTTTGGCCATTTTGGGAAGCCGCAAAATGCCTTGTTCTCAGATTCTGTCCTAACACTGGAGGCCATAGAAGAAAATAAAAATGAAAAGGCAACTGTATGTACCAAAGCACGTGGTTTTAAATAGGGCCTTTTGAAGTATGAAACCGTGTTGACAGTTACACTTCTTTCTAAGTAACTCCAGACAGAAGGCATGGATATCCTTTTGGCACATCATATGGTGCTTGCCACACAGGAGAGCTTAAAATCCACTGGCAGGGATTTTAAAAGTTGAGAGTGCATTGCCTCAGAAAAGAGGCAGGAAAAAACAAACAGAGCAGGAGAAATGGCCCATGATGACCCCATTATGGATACTGAGAGAGTGTTTGAAATCAGTGTTCACAACAGAATTCTGGACACTGCTCTTGAGGCCATTCATAGGTGCTTCATGACACATGGCACTCTTTTTGCCGAATTGGCTTGGCTGGACCCCAGGAACTTTGAACAAATCCGGACCACTACACTACCCAACAATGCTCTTGAAGTCTTGAGCAAGTGTCTGATCAGATTTGACACAAGTGCAACAGTGGACAATCTCCACACTGTAAGAAATGTTCGTCAAATTTACAGTAAAAAACTGTTAAATACCAACAGTAAAAGACTGTAAAATTGAAACCAGTATATCAGTGTAGTAGATACATAGGATTACCCTAAATTAACAAACGGTTCGGAACTTTAATTTATACTGTAACAATATGTAAAAAACACATTATTTTAAATATTTTAAAATATAATACTTTGGTAAAATTAACGGGGAAATACTATAATGTCACAAATATGTAATCACACTAAAATTAACACTTTAATGCTGTTTAAATTACAGATTTTGCTGATGTGTACTTTAAAATTTATGGTATAAAACTGTTTAAAATTCAGCAAGAACACACCTTAATTTATACGGAAATAAGATGGTAAAAATATGGTAAAAAATGTTTGAAAAAAAAGTATGGTCAGTAGCCTATGGACAGTAAAACATCAGTTTACCACCCTAAGTCAAGAAACGATACATAACTTAAATTTTTGCTGTCATAATACGTTTTTACTGTGGAAATATACATTTTTGGTCAAATGACCATTCATTTGACCAAAATGTATATTTTCACCGTAATGTCAAACCGTAATGTCAGATTTTGCAGATGTCTACTTTTGAGTAGGTGAGTTCAGCATTATAATCCTCAAAACGGGCCTGCTGTGACTGCAGAGTATGTGGAGAATATTGTGTGCACATGGTGTGCACTCTGCTTTCAGTTGACAGGAGAAAGAGACACGCGCAACGTAACGGTCACGCAATTCAAACTGCGCGGCGGTCTGCACGGCGATGCAGTTTGGTTTTTTCTTCTGGCACAACGCGACTAAAGAGCACGTAAGTAAAATTATCTTAAGATATGTCTGCAGTCTAAAGAATGTGTTACCTGTGTGATAGCAAACAAAGCTTTGTAATAATGTTAAGTTTACGTCTGCTACATACGTCAGGTTTAATTCAACGCGGTCTTTTCTGCAGTTTTGTGTTGCCCTCGCTTAAAAGGTGAATGTTAGTTTTCCTTAACTTTGCTAAATGTTAGTTGAGTTGAATTGTCTTTTGTCACACTGTGTAGCCTATGTTGTGTCGAACATTAGCTTAGCTTAGTTAACGTAAGTCGCTGTATGCAAAATGTTGAATTGTAATTTCTGTGGTAAGTCTGTTAGGACTTTGAGAGGTTATGTGCTTCACTGCAAACTCCACAGAAATGAACCGCGCTGTTTATTTAAATGCTTTGGAGATGGATGCAAGCAGACATTTTGCAGGTATGGAGCTTTTAAGGCTCATTTTTACCGGAGGCATAATGTTGTATCTGCTAACGAAACTGTCGGGACGGCTATTACCACTTTGAAATGTGTAGTGGCCTTGTGTGAACGCCAGTGTCAAGACACCCAAGAACTGATTGCTCACTTGAAGGAGCATATTGTAGAAGGACGTGCTGTAAATTGTCCAGTTAGAGGATGTAATACTGATTTCCGGGTCAAGTCTTCATTTACCGCGCATATGTCACAGAAGCACAGAGGTTTTACAGACAGCAGTGTAAGTAGTGTGTACATAGAATCTGCTTCTCATCCGTCAACATCTACTCCACCTGAGTCAGGTGACTTTGTCCCTCACTGTGATGCAGGTCCAGTGACAGGCACAGATGAAGTCGATTTGGACATATCTGAAAATTTCAGTGATCTTTATCTTAGAAACGTGAGTTTGTTCTACTTGAGATTGCAGGGGCAGTTCCTCCTGCCTGCTTCAACTATACAGAACATTGTTGAGGAAATGCAAAACATAAATGAGTTGGGTCAAACATATACTTTGAGTAAACTTAGTTCACTGCTAAAAAATGACACATCATTATCAGATGAGGACATAACCAAGGTTTGTGAATCTGTCAAGGGATTTGATCTGTTCACTGCATGTCATACAGGACCAATGCGAACACCTTATTCAAGAGCCAAGTCTTTCAAAGAGAAATTCAACTATGTGGAGCCCAAGAAAATGTTTTTAGGAATAGATGAGAACAGGATAGATATGTTTGCCTATTATGTGCCTGTTAGAGAGACTTTGAAATGTTTGTTAGAATCTGATCTGTGGCAGAACTGTGTGTCAGGAGAGCACTCACCAGAATCTCCTTCAGATGTTCTAAGTGACATTAGTGATGGTCAGATATTCAAAAACAATGATTTTTTTGCTCAAAATCCATCATGTGTCAAGTTAGTTCTATACCAGGATGCCTTCGAAGTAGTTAACCCTTTAGGCTCTGCCAAGACAAGACATAAAGTTTTAGCTGTCTATGCATCTGTTGCCAACTTGCCACTTCATGTACGGTCTGACATAGACCACATGTCACTTGTCTTATTGTGTCGAGAGAAAGATTTCAAAGCATTTGGGCATGCTAAGGTGTTCTCTGAACTAATAACAGACTTGAAGGAATTGGAGGAGAATGGGATTGTTGTATCAAATGAAATAGTCAAGGGAACCTTGTTTTGCATTGCTGGAGATAATTTGGGCTCCCATTGCATCGGTGGATTCTCTGAAAATTTCAGCTCCTCAAAATATTTCTGTAGGTACTGCCTAATAAACAGATCTGACTTTCAGGGTGATCCAAATCTGTGTGGACCAGAGAGGACCATTGAGAACTACAATTCTGCTGTTGATCGCCTCCAGACTGAAGATACATCACCACATGTGGAAGGAGTAAAGTTTAAGTCAGTATTTAATTCTTTGAAATACTTTAATGTCTGTCTGCCAGGTTTGCCACCTTGTCTGGGACACGACATTTTTGAGGGTGTTTTGTCTTACGATGTTGCACTGTATCTGAAGTATTTTATAAAGAAAAAGGCTTGGTTCACGTATTCCATTCTAAATCGATGCATTAATCAGTTCAAATACTGCGCTTCTGATGCTTCTACAAAACCATGTGAGGTCAGCCCCCATGGAGCTAAACTCTCAGGTCAAGCTGTACAGAATTGGAATTTTCTAAGGCTGTTGCCGCTCATAATTGGTGACAAAGTGAAAGATACAGCAGATAACGTGTGGCAGTTGACTCTGCAGCTAAAAGACATTGTGGACATGATATGTGCTCAGAAAATCTCTGTTCCTCAGGTTGCGTACCTTGATGTACTCATTCAGGAATATTTAGAGTCAAGAATGGCTCTATTCCCAGAAAGTGGCCTGAAACCAAAGCATCATTATCTACGTCACTACGTCAAAGTAAGCAATTATTTCAAGAGATGTGCAAGGAATTTGAAAAATTTCAAAAACCTCTGCCTTACTCTGTCTGAAAGACATCAGCTGTTACAGGCGTATCTTTCAGCAGGATCAATGGGCAAAGCTGTCTTCCAAGTTAAAGATGGTTCTCCATTTTACTCAGGACTATACAGTAAAGCCATTCAAGATGCAGTCAGACAATTTGACTTCACTGAGACCAACACAAAGGTCACAGTAGAAATTCTGTACAAGGGAACATCATATAAAAAAGGGCAATTCCTTGTCACAGGGAACATTGACTCCATGCAGTTTGGTGTTCATTTTCTGATGTCAGTGTACACAGCAGAATTCCTTTCTGAGTACCACCTTTACTCAGTGAGGAAAGACAATGAAAAGATGCAGTATCTGAACATTAGTGACTTGATTGATTTCTATCCATTGCCATCTTACATCAAAGATGGATGCCAAATAGTTCCTTTGAAACACAGTGTGTTATCACATTATTAACTGTCTTAGACTGTCATTCTGGGGTTAATTGTGCTTTATTCACTTTCACTCAGAAATGGATGACGCAGAGCAAATCAACATACGCAGTGCCATCACAAAGGTGTTGCCAGACCTCCCAGCCTCAATCTTGGATATTTTAGTGGAGACACTCCAATCATTGGGGGTAGAGACCACTGAGGATTTTCACTTCATTCAGGAAACTGATTTGCTTTCAACACTGAGACCAATTCAAGCAAGAAGATTGGTAGCTGCCTGGAAACAAACCAGTAAGTAATTTTGACAAGCTTTTTTGAAGTAGGTCTGTAACCAAGGATAAAACACAATTTAAATACATTTTGTTGATTCCATTCTTTACAGCACAAACCAATGAAGGCCATAGTCAGTCAGCGTTGTCTTCTCCATCTTCCTCAACATGCTCTTTAGTCAGTCTCTCCCCATCGTCCACCCGCTGGATTACTGCTGCAGACTGGGTTAACGACTTCCAGATCCCATGGACGAAGTTTCCTGAAGACTTGATGCAGTGTTTAGAGAGGGGAAAAAGGCCAAGTCCGCGGCTACGTAGAGAAATGGTCCGGATTGTAGTTACTGAAATGATGAAAGCCTGTGCCTCTCCCAGTACAAAAGCCTCCACAGAAGTTGCCAAAAAAATGACTGCAAAGTATCCACAGTCACTGCAAGATGTCATAGCAGGTGATGTGGTTGGACTAGGATATCACTCACTAGTCAAGCAGTTACAAGCCCGAATTGAAAATGTGAAGCGGTCTTCAACACCAAGGATAAAGAAGCGCAAACAGGTGTCAGATGAGTATGACACAGAGGAAATCCCAGCTGAACAAAGGGCAGCTATGCAGGACACCTTTGGTTGCATAAAGTGGGAAATGAAATATATGCCATTGAGTGAGACACCAGAAAGCCAACAGCAGAAGAAAGACAAAATGAAAGCGCTCAGTGAACAGACTAACTTCAGCCCAGGCGAGGTAGAAACTCTTATGAAGTGTACCTACTACTCCCAACGTAAAGAGATAAACAAGGGAACAGATCAGCAATCCCTCATGGAGGATTGGCCTTTTTTGTTCCAGGAGATTGGCATGACAGTCCACTTCCAAGAGCTCACTGGGATATCGCTGAAAGAGACTTTCCTCACCAATGCAGAAAAAAAGGGAAAACGGCTTCTGGACTTCATGAGAACCATTTGTGCAGACAAGAGCAAAAGAGTTCTTCAGGCTGTCACAAAGCTGGAAATTCTGAGAGGACAGTTGGAGGGCTGCTCAGAAGATGTCAAGGATATGGTGCTCCTTCTTCTCTCCTACTTTGATGAAAAAGAGGAGAACCTCTTCCACTATGTTGAACAAACATGTCTGGCAAAAGAAGTACAAGTGGAAAGCTTGCCTGTGACACCATGCATATGTGGTAAGTTTTGATAATAAGTTTCACTAAGTTAATGTTTTCAAGTATTACATGAAAACTGTCATGCACTGTCATGTTTTGAAGTGCTGCTTCAAAGCCAAGCAATTTTGGTAAGACTGCTTTTGGATGGTAATGGTTGGTTTGTTATTCTACCTGTTCTTTGCAGGAACATCTTGCTATGCCTCAAGGCAGTTCATGCTGAGTGTAGATGGCAAAGTTGTGAATGACCACATCCCCAACTTCATCCCTGCTATCTGTTTGATGTTTGGAACCTACTACTGCCTCAATATCCATTATCCTGTGGGTCTGGGCTCCACTCTTGAGTTCCTTCAGAGGTAAAGAAATGTTTGTTTGTTTTAATTAATAAATTTAAAAAAAGATTTCCTCATTTAGAAGAAAAAAAAATCTGTATTTTTAGTGGTTGATTATGAAATTGTGTTCAAAGGTGTTTCTTCATGATCAATCCTGAGAGGACCTGCACAAAAGTTGAAACAAAGAAGAACAAGAAGCAGCTGTCGGTGAACCCAAGAGTCCTCACCCTGATCGCAGATCTCGCTGACCAGGATTGGAGAGGGACATGTTAAAGATGGACTTATCCAACTGAACTGTTAAGTCTGACCTCTTGCACAGCGCCACCTGTATGAACCGGTATGAAACGATGTACACAAGGGCTACAACTAATCATAATTTTCATAATCTATTAATCTGTGTATTATTGTCTTGATTAATTGATTATTGATTGATGGTGAGAAATGGTGAAAATGTGGATCACTGTTTTCAACATCCCAGGGGACGTCCTCAAATGTCTTATGTCCAATTTTGTGTATTTTTTGCCATTTTTGTTAGAGGCCGTACTTTCAGTTCGGTCAAACAATTTGAAGGTATTACTTGAACAATAAGATCAAGGCAACAGCAATATAGTGTATTATTTATTTATTTTTTGCCATTTTTGAAGAAGGTAATACTGACTTTGGTTACACAATCCTAATTTTCCATTCCATGCAGGGAGTTTTCTAGTTTTGGCTTCTTGTTTTATGTTATCAGAAGCAACTTTTTAGATGCTGTTGTGTCACAGGGAACATTGACTCGATGGAGTTTGTTTAATAGTGTTTATTTTGATTAAAAATGACTGAGGAAAGATGATGTGGTGTCTGAACATCAGTGACTTGATTAAAGTTTGAGTTTTGTTTTCCAGTTTTGACTTGGTTTTTGTTCCCAGAAGCAAGCTTTCGGAATACTCAGTAATTTGAAGTAATTATAGTACTAGCAGTAAGTTTGCAAAGCTTCTTGATGCATTGGAGTTGATTTGAAGGTTTACATTATATTAGGTTTAAAGGATTTACATAGTAATTTACCGTAAACAAAACAGTTTTCAACTATGAAATTTACAGTTCTATAAAACCATACCGTAATGTCTTATACATGGTCACCATATTTATTTCAGTAGTTTACTGTAAAATAGTTTACATTCTTTCTGTTATTTTTACAGCAAATTACTGTAAATAGGTCAATGATATATCATTTTTTTAGTAGTAATTTACTGTAAATAACACCATTTTCAACCTTGAAATTCACAGTTCTATAAAAGCATACCGTACTATCTTATACATGGTCACCATATTTATTACGGTAGTTTACTGTAAACTAGTTTACATTTTACCTGTTATTTTTACAGCACATTACTGTAAATCGGTTGATGATATATAATTTTTTTAGTAGTAATTTACTGTAAATAACACCATTTTCAACCTTGAAATTTACAGTTCTATAAAACCATACCGTAATGTCTTATACATGGTCACCATATTTTTTACGGTAAAGTTCTGGCAACAACAGCTGCCAGTATTTTACCGTAAAATATACAGGGTTTTTTTTTTACAGTGCAGTCAGAGTTGAAATGTTTAGTAGGACAGACTGAAGGCATCTCATCTTGAGGATTATGTGACCAGGACAGTGGAAGATGGAGCTGAAGGACAGGAAGATGAGGAATCAAGCGTTGTGGATTTATCCTGTGCCTCCTGTAAAAATTGCCTACTGTGCTGCTACCAGATTCTCCAGCAGCTCAACATGTTTTCAGATGCCTACCATCTCCTTGGGCTTGCTTACAAGTTCCTGCTGACCCTTTCCCTGACCCAGGTGGCCTGTGAAAGAACTTTATCCACCTTCAAGTTCATCAAAAGCGGACTTAGGAGCCACCTGTCAGCAAGCAAGCTGGAGGCCTTTATGTTGATGGCCACTGAGAAAGATATCCTTATGGCTTTGGACACAGACACAGTCATAGATAAGGTTGCTGAGAAAAGTGAATGGATGAGGAAGCTGCTCTTGCAAATTAATAAGGTGAGAGGGACTCCTTGAATTGCTTATCATTGATTATGAAAATGTTTATTGCAATGTAACTGTCTTATGATTCTTACAAGCCTGAGCCTCTCCTCCTCTCTGACAGGATTCCATGACTCAAACATGCTCAAAATGATTCATCATAGGAATCATTTGCATCCTTTTAACTCGGTGAGTTTACAATTGTCCAATGTTACCTTACAGTAATCTGGAAGACGGAATAGCCTAAATCGAATTAGTTAATAATGATAACATGTGTGGTCATCTAGTCACCTATGACTATTTTCTCTTTCTCTCTCCCTTATGCATTTGTCATAATCCTCCTTAAATAGTCAGTTTTTACACTGCTATTTTTGACCAGATTAACCTATAATTAAATCTGTTCTCTCACTCTAACTCTCGTAACGTATAAGTCGTTAGCACAGTGCGCTAGCTTAGCACAATGAATTGAAGTCTATGGAAAATGTTATGACTGTGGTCATATTTGTTTGTAGTTTGTGTGTGTTTCTTTGTGTGCCCTGTGCTTGTGCTGTCTATTTCGCATGCAAATAGGATGTGCCATCTCCAGGAGGCGATTGGTGGAATAATTTTCCGGTCCTGGCCTGTGATTGGCTGTACCTGAAAGCCCCTAAGATATAAGGAGCCAAGATGGCGGCTGGCAGGTGGACACCGGCACTTCCTCATCCTCCTCCTCTCCCAACTATAGCCACATGTCCTTTTGTGAAACCGTTTGTATGAACTTAGAAATAGCTTTTTGTTTGAAGAGTAGGGGTGGACTGCCGTTTTGTTTTGATCGTGTTTTCTCCTGTTTTTTGTTAGTTTAGGAAGGTAAGTTCATTGTGATTTTGATTTTCTGAGGATGTTTTGGTTGTTGTTTTGGCCTGGGTCCACCCTGAAGTTGATTCCTTAGTTATAGTTTGTTTAAGATTTTGACTTTTGTAAATAAACCATTTTTTGGTTTGTACATAAAACTTGTGTAAGTGGCTACTTGGGACTCGGGGAAGATGGAGACACCTATTTCTTGGTATGCTCTAGGCCCCTAGACTGGGGCATAACAGAAACATTAGTCTGCGCTGGCAAAGGTCGAAAAAAAAACGTCACAGCAACCCCAAGCTAGACTAACGGACTATAAAGACACACTGTGTGTGTGTGTGTGTGTGTGTGTGTGTCGCCTTTCAAACAAAAGTTACAAGCTGCTCCAAAAAATACAAGTGTGGAAGATAGCCATTTAGCGTTAGCTTGTTTTTAGTCTACAAAAGATTTATTTCATACACGTGCAAACAAGACAGCTTGGGGTTGCTGTAACATGTCATTAGAGGATGATATAATTGCATGATACCTATCCTGCAGTGCTTAATTTGTCCATGAATAGGTACATCCAAATATTCCAGAGACAATGAGTAATTTGAATGAGAAATAAAACGCTGAGAGGATGCGTAGGCTAAATGAGATGTTATACACAGTAAAGGGCGTCAGTTTGTTTGCTGCTGGGGACAATAACCAAAAGTTTGAATGTGGTTTGAAAAGGGCTGGGGGCAGTTGGATGTTTCGTTATAATAAGCACTGCATTACATTGATTGATTGATGACATGTTGATAGTAGTAGATAGTAGTTGATAATAGTAGCCTCACTCAATTAGCCTAATTGTTTACTTTCATACTGACATTCAGACATGCTGGCACTCTGACAACATTTTTATTTCTTTGTCAGAGTGACGGCAAAGCTGTTTTTCAACAATCTGCCATTCCGACAGGTCATCATCACAATGCAATACAGTATAAAATAGCCTAGAAAATAATAGAATAGTTTAATAAGGCACCGGGTCCTGCAGAGCATGATGTTTGCTGCATGTAAAAAAGTTATTAAAATGTGTATTTTTTTTAAATCATAGGGTAGCTTTTGTTTAGTAAAAATTAAACTCGAAAAATAACCACTGCGTAGAAATAACGATACACATACATCCACTGACTCAACTGCTTCATGTTAGCTATCAAATTAAACTATAGAAATTCCTCTTTCAGCCATTATTATCCGACCTAAACAGCTCATGTTAGCCCCGTCCAAAGCTGCAGCAATTTTATTGTCAAAGTGTGAACTTGTCTTTTTATTAGGGATGCACCGAAAATTAGACCACCTGAAAATTTTCGGCCGAAAATGGCGCAAAAGTGCATTTTGGCTTTCGGTGAAGTGGCCGAATAGAAAGGCCGAATAGTGGCGTGACGCAATTGATGCAATGAAACAACGTGCACGGTGATGTGGCCACGGTTGCTGATTCTTTTCTCATTCACACACAATAAACCCACGATGCAGGATATAGGAAAAACACAGGCAAGAAATACATCATACACTGCTCTTTAGCGGATTTAAACTTCTCTCTATACGGCTTCTCACACACGCGAGGTGCGTTCAATGACCGTCGAAATGACTATGATGCATTCATGAACGTGGGAAAAAATGGAAATGGAATTTCATATTCGGTTTCGGTATTCGGCCAACCATTTAATTTTTATTTGGTTTCGGCCGAAAATTTTAATTTCATTGCATCCCTACTTTTTATATCTCAATATTCTATTAAACTATTAACTATTAAAGAGACTATCACAAACACCTCTTGTTTCTTTACATTTTAGTGGTCATTTTAAGGAATCCAAAATGTTGTGCAAGTTCTCCTGCTACTATTTCACACACAAGGTCCATCTACTCCACTGCTAGCCATGCAGGGATATCTCAGTGTGATATATATTGTAATCACAAAATAAATAAAGAAAAAATAATAGATTTTAGCTCATTCACTCTGAGGACAGTAGGCTAACGTCCAAAACAGTGATGTTCGATATGCCTGATATGCGCTGCGCTCCAGCTGATAATTATCAGCTGATCAGCTGTTGCAGAAAAAAAGAAAAACAAACTGGACTGCAGCTGGTGCGGTTTGTGAAAGGTGCACAGATCAGCTAACTTTGGCGTATTTTAGGCTATATTTTTGATAGAATATGATATGGAGGACGAGGAGTGGACCTATCAAAGAAATCCCCTCTGGATGTCTGCAGTTTGCTCAGCGAGCACTGCTCGGTTATATGCGCAACCGATATATCAGTCACATTGTTGCAAGTCAGGGAAAGTCACCCCGACCCGATTGTTTTAGATGTTTCGGTTGATTATGTGGGCATTTTCGTCACAATAGTTATATGTTGGAACAAAATTGTTCATCATAAATAGTGGTGGGAACATCTCCCCAGCGTCCTATGAAGACGCCCCTGCACACAGTTTATTTTCAGATGTTAATTGACAGAGGAGGTGCCGGATCCGATCCAATAGGTTCCGGCAAAAATTAAGCCCTGCTATCCTGTGTGTTTCAGTTTAAGGAAAGTGATTTTCTGACTTAACAATATTATTTTTAACCAAACAATATGCATGATTTCTTCAGGGGTAGACAGTGATAGGGAGAGAGAGAACTGCAGGATGAAAAAGACTCAAAATATTGAGACCTTTTTACAATAAAGAAATGAAAGGCTGCAGATAACGGTGATCAAGGTATCAGTCACTGCATCCTGAATCAGTCACACTCAAACTCACAAACCACCTCTGCCACAATTGGCCTGGACTCTGGAATGGGCATTTTAATTTAATCAGAATTATTATCTTAATTCTGTTTTATTACTTTACGTCTATTTTAATTAGGGCTGCATCTAACGATTATTTTTCTATCGATTAATCTAACGATTATTTTTTTCGAATAGTCGATTAATCTAACTGTTATGGAATTTTCGGTCCTTAGGTTACACGAGGTCACGTGTGAGCCTTGTGGTCCTCGGCATTACTAATTGTTTGTCTTTGACTGGGTGCCACCATATTTTAACACTGTGGTGGCCAGGGTCGAAGAGGCCTGTTGCTGCCTTCCTAGTCATAATAGATAGCTTGTTATTGCCATTCCAATCTGTGTAAACAGACGTCTGCGTCTCCAGACTAGAATATGTTGACAATAACACCTTCAAGAGTAAAGACATTCTCTTTGACTAATTCTGGGGCATATAGTATTTGGGGTGTGATCTTTGGGTTTAAAGTATATGCACCATCACGAGTTCGTCAGAATGCGAGACTGACTCAAGCACTTCAGATGTACTTTGAGAGTGTCTCTAATTCTCCTTGATCAAGCGTCAATAAATAATACAGCATAAGACATCAGAGGCTCCTGAACACTTTCTTCCCTCCTGACCTCACCATTGACCTTTGACTTCAGCAATTTCTCCACAACACTAACGATTATTTTTTTATCAATTATTGTAACAATGATTTTTAATTACTGGATTAATGACAATGAATTTACCCAAATAAAAAGCAAAATCATGTCTTCTTAATATTTCAATTTTATTTAAACACATCTCTTGAAAAACAACATAAACATAAAGCAACATAAATCTCTCCAAAATAAAGTTATAGCAAGTGCTTGCTCTATTCAAGTAAAAATACATTGTGCAACCTGTGCAATTTGAGTAACAGTTAATTTTTTTCTATTTCTAACAGGAATAACAAAAACTAACAAACCCCCTCTGAAGTTTGATTTGCACTTTGAGGTTATCATCCGTTGACAGGAACTTCAGCTTGCGGAACCTGGGGTCAAGGGCAGCAGCAATGACACACACATTTTTATTTACACTGCGCTCTCAGGACGCTGGGTTCCTTGTGGTTCCTATAGTCTCCAAAAGTAGATTGGGAGCCAGAGCTTTCAGCTATCAGGCTCCTCTTCTGTGGAACAAACTACCTTTCTGGGTCCGGGAGGCAGACACTGTCAACACTTTGTAGTAGTAGACTTAAGACTTTCCTTTTTGATAAAGCCTATAGTTAGGGCTGGCTCAGGTCATCCCTTAGTTATGCTGCCATAACTAAGGGTTCCTGTCAAAACACGTGCAGCAGCATTCTGAATTAACTGCAAAGTCCTCAGAGACTTATTGGAGCAGCCTGATAACAAAGAGTTACAATAGTCCAGCCTTGAAGTAACAAATGCATGGACTAGTTTTTCTGCATCCGCCTGAGAGACAATGCGTCTGATTTTAGCGATGTTACCTAAGTGGAAGAATGCAGTCCTCGAAATTAGTTTTATGTGGATGTTAAAGGACAAATCCTGATCAAAGACAACTCCAAGATTCTTTACAGTGGAGCTGGAGGCCTTGGTGATCCCATCTAAAGTAACTAAGTCTCTAGAAAGAGAGTTTCTGAGGTGTTTGGGTCCAATTACAAAAACGTTTGGTTATCTAACATAACCTCAGTTCTTAGAATAATATGAGCGAGGTGTCTCGCTATGGGATGCAGCCTCCTGCAGCCCTGATAGAAGCATTTATCTCAATCCGCCAATCCTGATTGGCCGGTGAATGTGTTCATCCGCGCCGCACCCAGTAGTCCCATCTACTATATATAGTGTGCGCGGATAACATTCCCCTATTTCAATAAGCAAACCTCTTCTCACCGCCCAGCAAGAAGGGTCGTCTGGCGAGACACCTCGCTCATATTATTCTGAGAACTGAGGTTATGTTAGATAACCAAACGTTCTTCTTCATAATATTCACTCGGTGTCTCGCTATGGGATATGGTAGCTCCCGTATTGCCAGACAGCTTATCGAACAAGTACCAGCCAGTGGGGAGGGTCCATGGGTTCCAGTTAGGACTCCAGGACCGCGCTTGCCACGCACGGTCCTGACACATCAAGCATCTAGAACCGGACAAAAGTCAGAGGCGAGGACCAACTCGCTGCTAAACAAATGTCCTGAACAGACACTCCCCTAAATAAAGCCCAGGATGCGGCCATCCCGCGGGTAGAGTGCGCACGCACACCCGCCGGCGGCTGCTGCAGTCCCTGCTCGTATACACCAAAGCTATAGCCTCCACCACCCAGTGGGCGAGGCCCTGCTTTGTGACCGGCTGTCCCTTTTGGGGTTCAGCCCAGGAGACAAACAGCTGATCGCTCCTCCTGATGTTCTGTCCATATACAGTAGTAGCAACTTAAAAGTTCCCGTTCAAGCTGAACGCCAGCTGAATGGCAGCCGTCTTCCAGCTGACTTCCAGCCGGCTGCCTGCCAAGTCCCGCGACCGGAGAGACCCCCCTCCTTCTCCTGGGCGTGTCTATTTTTTACTGTAACTCCACCCATTCATGTAATTACAGGGTATGACCAGGAGATGGCGCTTCTCTCACAGAACTTATTTACAGTTGTTCTACCTGGGGATGACGTAGCTTACACACCTCGTTAGCATTCTCGTTGCTCAACCCTGTGTTTGCATTTACAGTAATGGGCTTTTTGGTCTTGTTGTGGTGATTCAAACCACCCCGAATTCTGTAGACCTGATGTAGAGCAGAGAGATATTGAGTTTAAAGAAGACAAAGACAAGTACTTCAGTTTCACCTGTTGCAAGAGGGAGAACACAGCTTTGACAGACTCCGCAGTCTGTTCACCATCACACCCAGCTGAGTTCTGCGCTCTCTCTGGCTCCAGCTAGTTTTATTAATTCACACAAACGGTTACATATTTGTTATTATCTTCATACAGGGTAGTCTGCTGGGTGCAGCCATTGCCTGTGTGTGTGTGTGTGCTCTTTTCTCGGACCATCGTGTCCTTGGGTACTCTCTGTGCCTAGATTCAGATGCTTTGTAACAGTTTCTAGTTGTGCTCACACACATACCTCAGGCGTAGGTTTGCACTCAGACACAAACTGTAATCTGCAAAAACACTCTGCTGGTTATACAACATTCTTAAAATCAATAGTTCAACATAATCACACAGTTTGATATCTTTAAATGATTATTAGGCACTTCAGATAATATAATCCACAATAGTAAGATGTTCTGTGTCTGCTTTCAGTTCTAACCAAGGGGAGTCTCCTATTTCTCTGCTTATCTGCTCGTCTCTCTCTCTGTGTGTAGGCCTTGAACCTGCAACTCCTGCAAAACACTTATACTAGTTACACAACACTCAAAAGCAATATACTCTGTGTGACCTTATACTTACCCAGATACATTTAACACACATCTATTTGAATTCAAACATTATTATACATTTCCACAACTTTGCCCTAATTCTGTCCTGGGTTTTAACTATTTAATAATAAAAAAGGAAACATCACAAAAAACACTTAAGGTCATGAAAATTAATTGAGATTTCACAATTCAATGATGCAGCCACCTTATTTATTGAAAAGTATTAGTATCAGTATTAGCGATACTGGCCCGTATTTACTTAGTATCGGATCGATACCAAAATATGCAGTAACTCACCACTAATACGAGTCAATATTTGAATGTGTCTGCGTTCTGTGATAGGCTAGTCACAGCCTATCCTACACACATACAGATGTATTGAGTTGCTGTGTCTCTCTGTCTCTCCCTCAGTCACTCAGGTTTGCGTCTCTTTTCCGTTAACATTTAGGGTTTCTTCAGCTTTGGTTTGTTTTTACTTCGGTTTGTACTTACTTAATACCCAGTAGAGTTCTAGTAAATGTGGGTTCGTTCAGGCGTGGTGCTTGGTAGAATGCGTTGCGTCTCTGCCTGTCAGAGATTTTCTTTCTTTCTTTTTTAAACCGTCAGCTGTTTTTTTTTTTACTTCATGCAGTGAGTGTCTGACACTTTCTTGCTGTATTTAATTAAAAAAAAAAAGGTAGTAGTGGTATAAATCAGGGGGTTTTAAACTTTGCGTGTGTGTGGACCATTATTTTGTAATCAAGAATTTCCGCGGACCACCTCATAATACATATGATAAAATATGTCTACACACAGTCCTACCTGAATTTCCCGCACCTCTTATGCCTACTAGCACTACAAATAACTGGTCGTAGCATCAGTACAACAGGCGTGTTAAATAAAAGTTTACTGCACAAAACGGCTGCCACATATTTTATTTATTTATTTACTCAAGCACCCGAGGGCATAATCAGGTTCATTTGAACAACAGGCTTATTTCCATAGCATTAAATCTGTACAGTAATAAGAACAATTGGATATAGTCAAAATGTCAAAACCTTTGTCAATTTGGTGGGATTATTAATCCTCTTTAAACAAGTCCTCAAAGAGTAGGCTGGGAATTTGTCCAGGTAACAGCACATCCGCAAAACATTTCATAAACATCAAGAAACTAACTGGAAATTAAAATAACAATGGGCCTTATTCCTTTCATTTATCATTTAAAACATAACTATATCTATATCTATAAAGGCTATGAGTGTGATATGATCACGAACATTGACTCTGGCCCTATACACATTTACTGAAAACACAGTACTCTTGGTTAAAAATAATAATAATTAAAAAGTCACATTTATTTAATCAATATTAATTCACTCAAATAAAATGACAAAAACATAGGCATGTGTTAAAAACAAATAAACAACCCGCCTTAATAAATGCTCACCTAATGAGATGGATGATGTTGTTTTGCAGACATTAATTTCTGGATGTCAGATTCCAGTAATGACAGCCTCAATCTGAGATCTGTTTCAATATTAAGTCTGTTCCGATATTTTGTCTTCACCATGACCAGGGATGAAAATCCTGATTCACATAAGTAAGTGGTTGGAAAAGGCAAAAGCAGCTTCAGGGCCTGGTCGGACAGTTTGGGGTATTCCTTGGCAACTTTCAGCCAAAAAGCAGGAAAGCTTCTCTCAGAAAAGTCAATTTTTAAAGCACTGTCACAGGACAGTTTGGCCAGGCTGTCTTGCTCTCTGAAGGTGAGGTTTGTCAGGGTGTAGTCACCCAGGGTGGCAAATGGATTTCTTATCCAGTTCGCTGTTGTGTTGGGGCCTGAGGTTGGGAAATAATTCCGTAACTGAGTTCTCAGCAGGTGCAGGTGCTGTCTGATGTCATCTTGCACAGCACTTGAAAGGTGCGTGTGTGAGCTGTGTGTCCTCCATGTGCCTGGCCCACATCCCCATCTTCTTACAGTAATTGCTGCTTCAACTTTGTCTTGCGTATGAAAAAAAGTAACTGACTTCCCCTGTAGGCTCCTATGTCATCTATTCAAGTGCTCAAAAATGTCAGACAGATATGCCAACTTGGCAAGCCAGTCTGCAGCATTGAATCGGTTAGAAAGGTCGAACTTGGTGTCAAGTAGGAACAGTCTCACCTCATCTCGCAACTCGTAAAGCCGTGCAAGCACCTTCCCTCTTGACAGCCACCAGACCTCGGTATGGAGCAGCAATTGTCAGTGCTCACTGCCCATGTCGTCATGTAAAACTGAAAACAATTTGAATCTTGAATTCAGTGGACAGGCCTTGATGAAACTGACAGTTTTCACTGCTTCATCCCGAATTTTGAGATCAGGAGGCATTCTTTTGGCTGCAAGGGCCTCCCTGTGGATGCTGCAGTGGATAGATTTTGCTTGCGGAGATACTGCTTGCACACGTTTAACAAGTCTGCTGTGTTGGCCTACCATGGCTGCTGCCCCGTCTGTGCTTATTTCCATGCAGCTTGACCAACTAATCCCATGTTGTGTGATGAAACAGTTCAACATGTCAAAAAGTGCTTCTGCGGTTGTGCGTGTCTGCAAAGGTTTACAAAAGAGAAAGTCTTCCTCTTATTCTCCGTTGTATTCATACCTTACGTAGCGAACAGGTTGGCAAGGCTAGCTGTTGATTCGTCCAACTGAAGAGCAAAAACATCGACTGGCTTTGATCCGCGGTATTAGGTGGTCCTTCCAATTGCTGGTCATCTCCTCGATTCTGTGCTGCACAGTGTTGTCTGATAATGGAATCAAGTCCATTTGCTTTCATGCTTTGTCACCCAGCATGACACCCAGTCTCTTTAATCGCTGGCAGTACCACCTCCTCCCTGAATGTATGTGGGATAACTTTTTTTCGCTATGAGTCGAGACTTCCTGGGGACTCACACAGATCGGCTGCGCCACGGTTTGGCTCCTGTGCCCGGCATCAACTCACACAGGGCACGTGTTGGAATCCTAGACATACGCGAGACCCCGCAATAAACTGTATATAAAGAAAACAACAACAACAAACAGCTGACTTTGCTTCTCCGACGTGGAGGAGCATCTGTTGTGTCATAAATGATTGTGTGTTGTTCCACTTTCTCTCATCGTCCATGTTAAGACCCTTTGATCGATCTTTGATCACCTGGTGCCACCGGTCATGACATAACGTTGATGTGAAGTTGTGATAAGCTACATGAACTGTGTATTGTGTTTTATTTTGAAAGGGGGTGGAAGTGTATTACATTGATTCTGTGTCGGATTTCCTGTCTGGTGCAATCTGCTCTGTTGAGATTTACGCGGTTAAGCAACGGCTCGTGTCAAGAATAGAAGTGCTACAGAATGATAGCGCTGCAGCGTGGAGAGACGCTGCTGAGACGTTCTCTGATCTTGGTTCCTGTCAGAACACGTGCAGCAGCATTCTGAATTAACTGCAAAGTCCTCAGAGACTTATTGGAGCAGCCTGATAACAAAGAGTTACAATAGTCCAGCCTAGAAGTAACAAATGCATGGACTAGTTTTTCTGCATCCGCCTGAGAGACAATGCGTCTGATTTTAGCGATGTTACGTAAGTGGAAGAATGCAGTCCTCGAAATTTGTTTTATGTGGATGTTAAAGGACAAATCCTGATCAAAGACAACTCCAAGATTCTTTACAGTGGAGCTGGAGGCCAGGGTGATCCCATCTAAAGTAACTAAGTCTCTAGAAAGAGAGTTTCTGAGGTGTTTGGGTCCAATTACAAAAACGTTTGGTTATCTAACATAACCTCAGTTCTTAGAATAATATGAGCGAGGTGTCTCGCTATGGGATGCAGCCTCCTGCAGCCCTGATAGAAGCATTTATCTCAATCCGCCAATACTGATTGGCCGGTGAATGTGTTCATCCGCGCCGCACCCAGTAGTCCCATCTACTATATATAGTGTGCGCGGATAACATTCCCCTATTTCAATAAGCAAACCTCTTCTCACCGCCCAGCAAGAAGGGTCGTCTGGCGAGACACCTCGCTCATATTATTCTGAGAACTGAGGTTATGTTAGATAACCAAACGTTCTTCTTCATAATATTCACTCGGTGTCTTGCTATGGGATATGGTAGCTCCCGTATTGCCAGACAGCTTATCGAACAAGTACCAGCCAGTGGGGAGGGTCCATGGGTTCCAGTTAGGACTCCAGGACCGCGCTTGCCACGCACGGTCCTGACACATCAAGCATCTAGAACCGGACAAAAGTCAGAGGCGAGGACCAACTCGCTGCTAAACAAATGTCCTGAACAGACACTCCCCTAAATAAAGCCCAGGATGCGGCCATCCCGCGGGTAGAGTGCGCACGCACACCCGCCGGCGGCTGCTGCAGTCCCTGCTCGTATACACCAAAGCTATAGCCTCCACCACCCAGTGGGCGAGGCGCTGCTTTGTGACCGGCTGTCCCTTTTGGGGTTCAGCCCAGGAGACAAACAGCTGATCGCTCCTCCTGATGTTCTGTCCATATACAGTAGTAGCAACTTAAAAGTTCCCGTTCAAGCTGAACGCCAGCTGAATGGCAGCCGTCTTCCAGCTGACTTCCAGCCGGCTGCCTGCCAAGTCCCACGACCGGAGAGACCCCCCTCCTTCTCCTGGGCGTGTCTATTTTTTACTGTAACTCCACCCATTCATGTAATTACAGGGTATGACCAGGAGATGGCGCTTCTCTCACAGAACTTATTTACAGTTGTTCTACCTGGAGATGACGTAGCTTACACACCTCGTTAGCATTCTCGTTGCTCAACCCTGTGTTTGCATTTACAGTAATGGGCTTTTTGGTCTCCCAGTGTCACAGATCACAGAGCGGAAAATGCAGCTGGTTTGACTACTGCATAATATACAGTAGCCATATGATTTGAGCGTGTTCATGAATTGAAATTAAATTTAAGGTGTTTATATCTAACATGTCAGCATTCACCAAATCAACAACATCTAGTCTGTTCTGCCTTTACTAGTGGTGGGCGGTCAACGGTTATCTGCGTTAACGTGAGTCCTGATCTCTCTAGCAATGTTGTTTTTAGAGAGTTTTTGAGTTTTCTCGTGTTTTTTAAATGCCGCTTCCACCTGGACAGCTGCCTTTGTTTACTCTGGGAACAGCTGATCGCGCTAATGCCGGGCCGGCATTGGCGCATTAATCTACAGCAGTGGTTCTCAACTGGTCTGGCTTCGGGACCCACCATCACCCCTAAAGGACAAGCCATGACCCAAATTGAGGAAAATTTTCAACTTCTCAAATTTATTTAATGAAAAGATGGTGCAGTTTGAACCTGAGACAGTATTCCAACACAGTGCAATGCAAAACGCAATGCTAAAGAGGGAAACATTAACAATTAGCTGCATTTTAATTAAATAACAAAAAGTGCATCTTAAGAACACAAGGTAATACAACAGACTTAACAGACTCAAAAGTGCTTTCATGCAAACATGAAATAAAAAAACCAAAAAAACTACTGAGAAGTAGTTTAAAAAAGACTGAAAGTAGTCACTCACTGAATCTTACAACCAAACACTGAACTATGTGAAATGATTCAGTGTCTTGAGTAGCTGCTTTTATCCACAAACTCAAAATAAATTAAAGCTGCAAGCAGCGATGGTCGGGCCCTCGCATATGCGCGCACGTCGAAATGTGTGCACGTTAAAATGTGCATAATATTGGTCTTTATAATGTTGGACTGAATAACCACAAAAAGGCTAACTGCTAGTTAGTCTTGAGCTGTATTTGGCAAAGGAGGTGGGGAGAGATTCTATTTCAGTATGGATTCTTTATCTCTGCTGAGTCAAATATGGATCTATGTCTATGCTGATCTTTCATGGAATAATAGAGTTGTACATCATAGGGTGAGCTGTATGTGTCAATGGAGGTACAGAGAGAGAATTTCTATAATACTCTACTAACAATAATAATAATAATATAAATGTTCTGAAATCCTAACCACTTATGTACTCCATACAATAAATATAACAGCTTAATATAAATATGTTATGAAATACTAAGCACTTATGTACTTCATATTAACTGCCTTACTAACTTATGATTCCCATTAGACATGTTAATAACTGCACGCCTTTACTAATTGTATAGGTTGAGTTGTAGTTGACAAATGATGCAAACACATTTTCTGGTTCCTAATTGATACTGTTATATAATGTGACCTATATGCTCTTGCAGATTTTGTGTTATTACTGTGTAACCTCAAACATCTATAGGCCCTGCATTTACACTTATACATTTATGAAAATTGACATAAAGTCCCTGTTGGGTACTTGCTTGATGTAAGGTTAAAACATAAACATATATTACTATCAGGTGTAGGACCTTTTCTCTCCCTTTGTTTCTCCCTATGTCCCCTTCACTATGTGGTGTTGTCTGTCTATTTTGTCAGTTTGTGTTTCTGCATACAGTTGGGAAAATCATGCTTCCCTGCCTACCTGCATTCATCACACCTGTTCCTGAGCCTCCTGCAGCGTCGAAGCATCAAATACCGGATCATACCTCCAATGTTTTCCACCTACAAACAATGACCTCTATCTCCATACAAAAAATATTTTTATGGATGGCCACACCCACACCGTTTCCCCAAAATTCATCACTTTGATAACTTTTACTCAGGAACTCTGTGTTAGCTGCACAGTTTTGCCCGAAAATCAGCCCAAAAGTCAATGGAGTCTGGGTGCTCTGTAAAGCACTATGAATTGCCTTGTGTACAAATTGTGCTATACAAATAAACTTGCCTTGACTTGCCTTGTACTTGACTTGCCTTGTACTTGAATGAGCGTAGTTAGTTGCAGCATAATGGCCTGGTTACATGGCGTGTGGTATGTATTCAAATGTGATGTGACTGTTTAGATCTTGTAAACATGACAATGACAATGTTAAAAAGGTGTCTGTGCGCTCACCTGGCCTAAAGCGTGCAGTGAATTCCTGCATAAATGCAAAACATGTCACAAAAGGATGATAATAACCTGTAATTCAACAGGAGGTATTATGACTGTTGTTCTCTCTCACCTGCCCACCTTTAAATGAATGAAATAACAGAATACTCGGTTAAATTACAAGTATCGTTTATTATTATATAACAAGTCAGTCCACAGTCAACTGGGTCTCAGGCGCCTCAGCAGCGTCAGGCGCCTCAGCAGCCAAGTAGAAAGGAAATGACTTAGTATGTGGGAAATATATACATTTCCAGTAACACATGGTGTCTAAGTATATAAAACTAATAGGTAGAGAAAATGTAAAACACATCTTGTACGTGGTTGTGTGCCGCCGGCACGTTCTTCTGACGTCTGGCAAGATATTTGTTTTGGGCTCGCATGGCTTTTATTTGCCTAGCCATGCGTACAGCCACTGTAGTTATGTGGACGCAAGTGTCGTGCGTCATCCTGATCAGTTCAGGCCTGGACACCGCCTGGTCGGTAGAGGAGTACTGTAATGATAGATAGAAAGTAATGTAAATGTAAGCAGAAATTATGTAATTAATCGTGATTAATTGAATGAATTAATTGCATTTTTCTGAGACTGAAGCTTATATTGAACATTTATGTAAAATAATCAAATTAATGTAGAATAAACACAGAAAGTATATTTAAATTCATTCATTTTATTGGCTTATGATGCACAGGGCAAATAGAAAAAAGCCTGAATGAGGAAATATACTGACGAGTGGAGGGTGGTGGTGGAAATTATTTTCATTGTGATATGTCAATCATGTCTGCACGGAAAATCACCGGAGTTGAGGTACCGTTTTAGTTAGAAAACATAGTAGGTATAGGCAGAGATGTATAAAGTACTGGAGTAAAGGAGTGGAGTAGAAGTACAAGTGCTATATCAAAAAACTGTGGCACAACTTCTAATGTTACAGTGTTACAATTTTCATGGTCGAGTTCTGTGATTTCCCATGGTCTGTGAATGCGTCTAAATCAGGGGTGGACAAACTTTTTGAATTGCATCTTTGTGTGTCTTTGAACACATTTGAATATATTTAAACAGATTTTTGTTTAAAAAAGCTTCACTTTTCAACTTTACACAATTTAACTTTTCAGCTGATTTTTTAAAACATGTTCATCATCAGACGTTTGAGGCCGAGGAGCCCCAAAAGTTATCGCGCCTTATTGGCAGGACCCAAGCCTGGCCCCGTCTCTGCCAGACTAATAATGAATGCAGAATTCTCGCCAGCGCTTTATATGGTTGCGGCCCGCTACGCTAAAATTTCAGACCGCAACGGCAATTTCCCCCCCGTTACGTTATTTTTAATATAGCGTAACGGCTGTTTTCAGTTTTCGTCACCATCGTCAAAAGTTTTTTTTTTCCTGCGCACTTCAGCAGTTTTCAAGGTGTCAAAATCTGCTGATGTTTGCTTGGTGCTGTCTTCCTACAATGGTGTAGCCGACGTTTGATGAACCTACACATGCGTACTCTGCGCTGTTGATTTTAGGTTGCTAGGAGACAGATGCCTGGAAATCAGTTCCCCGAGAGAGAGAGAGAGAGGGAAAAAAACGACAACTGAACTCCCGCTCGATTCCCAGTGATAGCTTTCTTTTGAGCTGGACTTTGGTGAATGTCATAATTATAACAATGAATGACGGACCCCCTTCTTCATGGTCAGAAATGTAAGTGCACCAGTTATACATGCTTTCCATCACGCTTGAAAACTTAACCAACACTTTGATGAATGGAAACGTCTACCTTGTAGGCAGGTTTAGCAATGACAGGACGTAGGCCCTATCGGATGAATGTCATGTCATTTAATAGTTTTCATGCCATTGTTTTTCATCCTTAAGTTTACATTACAGTTGAGATTATATATTAATTATTTATTAAGGGGGCTGGGTGTTTGGCGCCATGGGTCCCAATGGATTGCATCAAGTGGAGCTGTTTTCTTGTTGGCTGGCTGTTTTATCCACTTGCATTTATCTGTTCTGTTGTTGACACAATTTAGGACAATCTTTTGTCTCATGTCTCTAATAATTGGTTGGTAGGTTATGCTCCCGAAATAACATGATGCTCACGCATTTCTTAATTTCTTAATAGAATAAAACGTGTATTATCTCTATTGTTTGTGTCTGAGTTTACATATCTTTTGACAACACCCTTTGCAGGTAACACACTGCCAAGATCCAAAGATGTAACAATTTTCCACTAAGTATATACAACATAAAAAATGCAATTTATTCCCTCCAGGTACCTCAAATATGGCCCATTTTGGGCACATTTTTTCAAAATTTTCGCACCATCCCCCCGCTCGGTCGCTACGCTCCCTCGCCTTACCCCATTACTCTAAAATAAAATCCTGGTGAGAACCCTGGAATGTCTTCACCAGTGTGGCAGAAGAAAGAAGACTTCGAGTTTTAAGACGACGCGATGTTTGAAACAAGCGGTATTAAAGAATATGAAGCAGCAGGTGTGGATGATTGACACCTGTCGACCAATCAGAGTCAGGAGAATCGATTAGTACCGCCCACATTCACCTTTGACCCACCAATGACGATCCAGAATGAAGTAAACCCAAAGATGGTATATCGCAGCAAGAGGTCTCACTTCACTGTCAAAGCCTCTTTGTCTTTATGTAAACAACCAGGAGCTTCGTGACTGATTCAGACTAAAGCAGAGACATTAGCAGGAGACATTAGCAGGAGACATTAGCAGGAGACATTAGCAGGAGACATTAGCAGAGACATTAGCAGAGACATTAGCAGCGTTTCTTCGCGCTGGAATAGAACTTTTGACACGAAACAGCAAAGATCAGACATACTGTGTCATTTTGTGGGTTTTGTTGCTACTCTTTGGGGGATAGCTCGCCGAGTTTTCATCGCACAGTGATGAGACACATATCTTTGTAAGATATATTTTTATTTTTTGGATGTGGATAAGTTCGGCGGGCCGTATTGAAAAGCCTAACGGGTCTCATGCGGCCCGCGGGCCGTAGTTTGCCCATGTCTGGTCTAAATGAATGCGAGAGCGAGGGGGCGAGGGAGCAGGCGAGAGAGCGCGCGCCTGGGTGCGTCAGGTGTATGAAGTACGGCGCACGAGCGAGGTTGATGTGTGAGACCGGGACTGTTGTGTTGGTTTTTTGGCGTGGTTACGGCCGACACGACAGTCACCGAGTCCTGAACCAAACCGTTCAGCAATAAATGCAGTTTGTTCAATATCGCCTCGTCATTCATCACGTGTCCGACTGGACGCTACAGTAGTAACGAGTAACGATTCAGCACATTAAAAATGTATCGGAGTAAAAGTATTAAATTCATCAAAAATATGTAGTGCAGTAAAAGTAGAAGTTACTATACATCTCTGGGTATAGGTTTACTTACACTCAAAAGTTGGCATGTCTGACGTATGTCCTCCGCATTTGGCTCGCTGCAACGGGCAAATTTGCTCGGGGAGAACATCTTGTAGTAGACAAAGAAAACAAGTAATGAGAATTTGTGGGTCAACGCGTATATTTTACTGGATGTGAAATTGGGGTAGACTTATTAGCACAGTAGTATACTTATGTGAAAATAATGACAGCAATTAACTTGATAGGTTTTTGTAATATAATGAAAGTTACAAGAATAATTGGGAAAATGCATTAGTAGTAATAGCTAAAGTGAAGAGTAAGTAAAAAGACCAAGTAACTTAAGTAAAGAAATAATTTGCAGCAGTGGAAAAGAAAGTAGCAGTTACTCACCCTTTCCAAAGTTTCCAAAGCACTGACGTTGCCACGCAGCTGAAGAGTTGAAGTGGTAGTTGAGCTCAGGTGTGGCAAGGATTGTAATTGGCCAGGAATTTGATTAGATCCAAACGCACCAATGAAGAGCCAGATATTGGAGTAGGTGGGGTTAGGGCCATATGGATAGGGCGCTTTAACGTGTGCGTCAACATTGCGTTAGCATTCCGGATCTCACTCGTTGCTTCAGATAGCTGAGTCCGTCAGAACGTAACGGGAATACTTTCTTCTCTTTGGACTTTTTCTTCGGAGAGTCGAGCTTCATTCCTTCTTGATCACGGTAAGTAACTTGTTACGGTGTATGGATTGTTGTTGTTAATGTGATGTGTATGTGGTAAATGTTCCTGTTTTGTTAAATTGAAGTTAGCATGTTAGTGTCAATATTGAGGCTTAATGTGGTTATTGTGGTTACTGATTAGTAAAAATGTGTTCGGAGAAAAGTGTGTGGTTAAGGTTCTTACGGCTTTAAAACATGTACAGTGGTCCCTCGTTTATCGCGGGGGATACGTTCTAAAAATAACCCGCAATAAACGAAGTCCCTGAAGTAAGTTTTACAATTATTATACATGTTTTAAGGCCGTAAAACCCCTAACCACACACTTTTATACACCTTTTTACACGCATTTTGTACAGTACTCCCTTAGTCAGTGGCGGACTGGGACAAAAAATCGGAACTGGCATTTTGGACCAGCCCAGCCCACAACCAGGCATTTTTTTTTTTCTCGTGCGCCCTAGATGCGCCGTGCGCCCTGCGCTACGCGGGCTCACGGAGACTGGGCCCTGGGCGGCCGCCCGCATTGCCCATAGCTAAGACCGGCCCAACAGTGTGTTTAGGCTGTGTGATGTACTGGTTATATATATATATATATATATATATTAGTGCTGTCAAAATTAACGCGTTAATTTTGTCGATTAATTTTAAAGAATTAACGCGTTAAAAAAAATTAACCCAATTAACGCGGCTTTGTTTACTTCCGGTGGCGGCCGCCATTTTGGATGTGGCAAAGTAGATCTTTGTTTCCCAGATATATTAGTGTGTGTGTTAATGGGTGTATAAGAGGCATTAACTTAAAGCCCTCACTGAGACTGCGCCCTGCACGGTCGCCCACATTGCCCATAGCTAAAACGGCCCTGCTTGTATTAGTTTACGGGCAGATCTGCCACATCCAATATGGCGGACATGTTAACGTATCGCAGAAACGGACCAACCTGCTCAGTGAGGCGTCTATGTATATATGTCCATGATCTATCCTAACTAAAGGAGAGTCTGTATATATGTCTATGATCTATCCTAACTAAAGGAGAGTCTATGTATATATGTCCATGATCTATCCTAACTAAAGGAGACTCTATGTATATGTGTCTATGATCTATCCTAACTAAAGGAGAGTCTATGTATATGTCTATGATCTATCCTAACTAAAGGAGAGTCTATGTATATATGTCTATGATCTATCCTAACTAAAGGAGAGTCTATGTATATATGTCTATGATCTATCCTAACTAAAGGAGACTCTATGTATATATGTCTATGATCTATCCTAACTAAAGGAGACTCTATGTATATGTGTCTATGATCTATCCTAACTAAAGGAGAGTCTATGTATATGTGTCTATATGTCTTTGATCTATCCTAACTAAAGGAGAGTCTATGTATATATGTCTATGATCTATCCTAACTAAAGGAGAGTCTATGTATATATGGCTATGATCTATCCTAACTAAAGGAGAGTCTGTGTATATGTCTATGATCTATCCTAACTAAAGGAGAGTCTATGTATATATGTCTATGATCTATCCTAACTAAAGGAGAGTCTATGTATATATGTCTATGATCTATCCTAACTAAAGGAGAGTCTATGTATATGTGTCTATGATCTATCCTAACTAAAGGAGAGTCTATGTATATATGTCTATGATCTATCCTAACTCAAGGAGAGTCTATGTATATATGTCTATGATCTATCCTAACTAAAGGAGAGTCTATGTATATATGTCTATGATCTATCCTAACTAAAGGAGAGTCTATGTATATATGGCTATGATCTATCCTAACTAAAGGAGAGTCTGTGTATATGTCTATGATCTATCCTAACTAAAGGAGAGTCTATGTATATATGTCTATGATCTATCCTAACTAAAGGAGAGTCTATGTATATATGTCTATGATCTATCCTAACTAAAGGAGAGTCTATGTATATGTGTCTATGATCTATCCTAACTAAAGGAGAGTCTATGTATATATGTCTATGATCTATCCTAACTAAAGGAGAGTCTATGTCTATATGTCTATGATCTATCCTAACTAAAGGAGAGTCTGTATATATGTCTATGATCTATCATAACTAAAGGAGAGTCTATGTCTATGATCTATCCTAACTAAAGGAGAGTCTGTATATATGTCTATGATCTATCCTAACTAAAGGAGAGTCTATGGCGGAAAGATGGATGAGGACGGACTTTTTGGGGAACATTTCATTTTAAAAAGTTGCCCGAAGGCTCGTTGGACAAAAACAAGGCAATTTGCACAGTTTGCAAAGCCGAATTTAAATTCCACAACATGACTAACATATCACCTCAAAGCAAAACACCCAGTCTACACTAAAGGAGTGTGGCACTCGTCAGTATATTTCCTCATTCTGGCTTTTTTCTATTTGCACTTTGCATATGTGCACCTTAAGCCAATAAAATGAATGAATTTAAATATACTTTCTCTGTGTTTATTCTACATCTTCTTGATCATTTTACATAAATAAATATTCATTATAAGCTTCAGTCTCAGAAAAATGCATTTAATTTATTGATCCATTTATTGAAAGATTAATCGCGATTAATTACAGAAATTTTTGCGATTAATTAGTAAATTTCTTTTAATCGATTGACAGCCCTAAAAAAAAAAAAAAAAAAAAAAAAAAAAAAATATATATATATATATATATATATATATATATATATATATATATATATATATATATATATATATATATATATATCGGGACTTGTCGGCCCAAATAGCACGTCGGCCCACCGGGCAAATGCACGGTATGCCAGATTATCAGTCCGTGCCTGCCCTTAGTTAATCAGGACGCAGAACACAATGCCCGTTCATACTGTACAGTACACTGTAAAAAAAAAAACATGCAAAATTACACAAAAAAAAATCCGCTAGTCCGCGAAAAGTGAACCGCGATATAGCGAGGGACGACTGTATAATTACTTTGCGGATTTCATGAAAACATATTGTGTTGTTCATTGTTGCACGAGCACACTCGCACCATTTTATTGGACATCATAAAAGTGTTGTTCTGACATTCTTCACTTAAGCTATATGCTTGATGCAATGTGGTTATTGGTGTCACTGGTTCGCAGATTTTTCGTGTAATTTTGCATGCTTTTTGTAGCGTGTCAGAGAAAAGTGTGTGTTTAGGGGTGTTATGGCTTTAATACATGTTTAATACTTAAAAAATAAAAAATAAAGCTGATTTGTGTATTTGGTTGAGTATAGTTAGTGGCAGCATAATGGCTTGTTTACATGGCGCGTGGCATGTATTCAAATGAAATGTGACTGTTTAGATCTTGTAAACCTGACAACGTTAATGAGGTGTTTGTACGCTCACCTGGCCTAAAGCATGCAGTGAATTCCTGCATAGATGCAAAACATCTCACAAAAGGATGATAATCACTTGTAATTGTTCCTCTTTAAATGGAGATTAGCAACGGCCGAATGTTTGCCTGTCTGAGAAAAGTGTGTGGTATGCTAGTGTTAATATTGAGGCTTAATGTGGTTATTGGTTATTGTAGTACATGTTTTGTATACTTGTGTGGGGGGAAACATAATTCATTGTTATTCATAATTCATAGTTCATTGTTGCACTGGCACATTTTCGCCACTTTATGGGACACAATAAAAAGTGTTGTTCTGACATTCTTCACTTAAGCTATGTGCTTAATGCAATGTTGTTGTCCCGATGTTTTAGATGCCGCGTGGGAAGTCCTACCGTCGCTCCCAGGCTGCCAAGAGGAGGATGGAGAGGCAGGAGAGTTGGACGACCTCTCTGGACGGCAACCGCGTGGACGGTGTACCTTTGGGTATGTACTATCTGGTTTTGTTGTTTTCCCTTGTAGAATGTATTTGTCTTTGTTGGTTTTCATGTGATACGGACTAACTTATCATGTTATATTGTATGTCCTGTTTCTTCAGTTGGTGGTACCGGTCGGCGGCACAAGGTGTTGAGGTGGGAGGAGTCGCAGCTGACCAACAAGCCGCACAAGTTGGTGATTCCAGCTGCGTGCGCTAACAAGAAGGTATTATTCGGGGCGAAATGATATAAGAGGCAATGGACGCATCAAGTATACATTGCCATGTACCAACTCCTCCTCTGTTTCATTTCATTTCAGTTTGTTCTTGTTGTTGGTGATTCCCACCTGCGTGCCTTGGTGGATGGCTTCGTCCTGATGCCAGAGGGACCGCTGTCCTTTGGCTTCATGCGCACTCCTGGGGCGACCGCAGCGCACCTGAGGACCGAGCTCATGGCTGCTGTGGTTCCTCGCCAGCCCGAAGCCGTCATCGTCCTGGCTCCTAGCAACAACCTGACTGCTGGCAGGGGACTGGAGAACTCGTCTGCAGACTTTGCCGCCCTGCTCAAGACTGCGCGCAGCCGTTGGTCCAACGTAAGTGTGGATTTATGGTTAGAAGACTAGATGATGTGTGCATTTCGGCAATTTTAAGATTATTGGCCTGTGTAATAACATGACATGTAATCGACAGGTTGTCGTGCTGGACTTTCCGCCTCGTCTGAGTGTGGAACAGGACCAATAGAAGCTGCTGCGCATGGCGTACCACAGTGCTTGTGCGGACCAGGGTATGTGTAAAATTACACTGATATGTTTGAAGATTGATTTATTTACAGCTATGCTACTGAATAATCATTCGCAAAGTTAATTACACAAACTCATCACTTGAATATGTAGTAATTATTGTGTCATTCATATTTCTTTAGGTGTTCCCTACCATCACATCTGTGAGAACTTCCCTCTGCACCAGCGTGACTTGTGAGCCAGAGAGGGTGTAAGTAAAGTTTATTTGTCACCAAAAGATTACACAGCTGGGAAATATACCGTGTAGTGTAATGTAAATAAGTAGTTATTGCCAATGAATGATAGTAACCTCTTTTACTTTGTTTTTTCAGACACACCTGAGTGACAGCGAGGGTATGCCGATCCTCGCGTACCTATACTGGGTTTTATGCAGTGGCAATTGACTGTACACCGTCATTGTGTTTTTACAGGTGGAGCTGAGGAAGTGCTTCATCCCACTCACTCCTGTGCGGTTCAGCCCGGCCACATTGCGTGCCATAGAGAAGACCACCCCCTCTTTTCTCCCTAGTCCTGAAGAGGGCACCGCTGTTCCTGTGCGCATCCAGGTAATTCATATACATTCTTTCTACCTTCTTGTTTAGCATGGCTTGAGTTTGCATTCATCATCAGTAGGGATGTAACGATACACTCAACTCAGGACTCGATTCGAGTCACGATTTTTTGTTCACGATACGATTTTTAAAAAATCAAAATAAGCTACAGACAAATTATGACCAAATAAAATTATCTTTTTATTTGTAGGAAAAAAATCTCTCTTTACAGAAACTCTCAAGCAGTTTGTGTTCTTATTAGGGCTGCCAGCAAGCAGCTGACCTGACCATTACCTTTCAGCTTGAAGTATGAGCTAACTGAAAATAAAAACAACAAGATGATAGCTCATTTACCCTTTAATGAGAGTCCACGGCCCCGGGAAACGGCGAGGTCCGGGCGCTGTAAACGCAGAGCCGGTCGCGGCGCACCACCTCGGAGGAAATGTGTCACGAAGGGATCCTCCCGCACCGTGCGGCCGTCCCTGACCCGACTTTAATCCCCCGTGCAGACAGCGCGGAAGTTGCGATGATTGGTTAAGATTGCAACACCCCTGAATTCACGGGGATTCACTGAAGTTGCGTTGAAGTTGCAAATTGCAACATCGTGAATTCCTGGAGGATCTGCGTTATGGTATCATTTACGGTACAGTCAGGCCTGACGCCGATTACCACTACTGCGCATGTGTGTAGGTGTGTTTGTGTGTGAGACACAGAAAGGCAGACGCAGCAGTGGAAGCTGCAGCCACAACGTAACCTATTTCTAATTTAAAAAAAGACGAAAAAGAACATATCCTACTTCTCTCGCATTCGCCAAGAATCGCGATTCATTTTTTCTGTCAACCGATGCGAGTCGTCACGCATTTGTACCGATTTTAATCGTGGCACGATGCATCGTTACATCCCTAATCATCAGTGCTAAATCCGAATAAATGTATGTATGTAAAATGGAACCTTGCAGTAAAATGTTTTTTTTTTGTCCTTTTGATATTTTAGAAGCAAAAGGTGGCAGTGAAGCGCAGGACTGTTGTTGCGAAGAGAAGGCTGCCAAAAGAACAGGTCAGTATTATTGGTGTTCTTTGTGTTGTGCTTTGACAGTATGAGAACACATTTAGTACATATAGCTGCATATGTGTTGTATTTGTATGTTTTAAATTGTTGTTTGTAAACTGCTTCTGCAGGTGGACACAGTGGTGTCAGCTGTGGAGGTCTCTCGTGTGGCAAAACCTCCCACTGCAGTGCCTGTCGTAGACAAGGTTTGTGATTTCAGTTTTCGTTTGAATAATATCAGGAGATTTTAGTTGGACATTGCTAAAGTTGTTATGTATACAAATCTCAATTCCTGCAAATTTTTGATGTGTGAATTTTTTTTCCCTTTAGGTGGACACAACAATGTCAGATGTGGAGGTGTTTTCCGTGGTAACACCTACCAGTGCAGTTTCTACGCCTGCGGTGGATGAGGTTTGTGAATTGATTTGTTGTTTGAGTGGAGCATCACCACCCTTTTTGGTGACTGGCTATGCATGAAAACTTATTGAAACAAAGCACACTGACTGTGCTTTCTTTTGGTCATTAACTATTTATTTACGCGCTCTTTATTTCACAGGACGAGGCCACACTCCATGCTGTGGACCTGACGTCAGAGCCGGTAGCGGTGACAGTCCATGTGGGAGATCAGGTTTGTACACTGAATAGTTGACAAACATGTTCCACCATAGTAAAAAAAAAAAAAACATTTAAAATAGGGCTGCACGATATGGCCTGTAACCAATATCTCGATATTTTTAAGCTATATCGCGATACACGATATATATCTCAATATTTTTTTTGTTGTTGTTTTGTATTGTTTATTTCTAATAAATAATAATGTCATTATTACCTTGATAGCATTGTAATTGCTCAGAATCAATGTAGAACAACACTTGTAATATTTTTAATGAATTTTAATACATTTCATAATGTAAATATGAGCTTTAAAGTAGTGCAGGATCATACTTGGCTTATGAGACACTTTTTAAAATTTAAATTTTAACCATTCTTCATATTTTATAAATAAATTATAATATTTTATAATTTAACACCCACGTCTTATTTTGAAAACCGGAAGTGTCCACACGCTGCAGTAAGCTCGCGCTGACTTTCCCAGTTTTCTCAAAGTATTTGCCATAAAGTCGCAATAAGGGCGCACTTGAAAATATTGGAGCAGCTGACGTGACCACGTGAAAACGAGAGACGGCTGGCGTGACCGCAGTTGTTTTTCTTCGGAACCAAGTCGTCCGTCTCCATCTTCAATTAACCCGCTTGGGCTCTTCACTTCTCTCCTCACTTGATACAGAAAGTACGGGTGGGCTTGGCAGTGTGCTGGGTGCTGTGAGCAGCAGCAGGAGTGAGTGACAGGCAAAACTCCGGAGAATTAAATGATGACGGCTTAAAACATTTACGTGACAAGTACTCGATGGTCGCGATATAGTCATTTCATACATCTCACGGAGAACAAGCCGCGATATATCGAGTATATTCGATATATCGCCCACCCCTAATTTAAAACCACCTTTCAAGGGGCACATTTTGTTTACCTCGTTACAATATTAACAAATCCTTGAAGTTATTCAAATCTATTTTTTCTTTTCTTTTTCAGCTACAGCCAGCACATCCTGCCACACCCGGATCCATAGAGCTGCAGCCAGCACAGCCTGCCACATCCATACGGCTACAGCCAGCACATCCTGCCACAGGAGTATCTATAAAACTGAGACCAGGGCCAGGAGGGAATAAGATTGGTGACAAAAGTGAAGTGTCAATAAACGATGTGCATTGTCCGATAGTGAGAATAGTGAAAAGTGTCAGAGGGTCATTCCATCAGGGGAGTCCTCTGTTAAACAACCCTGGTTTTCAGTGCATGGCTGTATCGTTAGTCAGCTTAGCAAAACACAGTGTTCGTAGTGTTTTTCAGTGGGAGATGAAAGATTTGGACAGTGTTTTGCGTTTAGGTGATGATTTGTATTCGTATTTGCACACTAATAACATGATCCGTGGGTCCGACTTGTTGTGTGTCAGTGATTTGCCTCTGCAGTCAGTCATTGATGGACAGACCTTTGCTTTTAAATATCCTGCATGGGTAACAGGGCTAGTTGGCATGGATCAGGGAGAGCTTATTGATGCAGGTGTAGCGGTGTCACTAACAGGAGGGCTAGAATGCATGCTTGGCGAATACGGCACGTGTTTTCTGACGTTGGCAGGCAGTACATGTGCTGTTATTTGTGAGCATGGTCGCTATGCAGTAGTTGATTCACATGCACGTAATGCATGTGGAATGGTCGATGCAAATGGAGAAAGTGTTGTTGTACATTTGGCAACACTTGTAGATGTTTGCAACTATGTACGTCAGTTGTCTGTTTCACTTGGTGCTGAACATAAATTATTTGAGATTAGTGCTGTTTCTGTGACAATTCCTGTCGCAGATGATCCCAGTTCAGAGTGTTTGTCTGAGCATGCGGTGTGTGCTGAAACGAGTGCTGTTTCTGTGACAATTCCTATCGCAGATGATCCCAGTTGGGAGTGTTTGTCTGAGCATGCGGTGTGTGCTGAAATGACTGTTACTAGCAGTGACTCTGAATCCGCTTCAATCATAGAAAGCAGTAGTTGTAAACGTAAGAGGCCCAATGTAAACTTTGCATTAAAAAGAAGGAAAAGTTCTGATGTCACTGCTGTGAATTCAGATGTAGAATTTACTTGTGATGTGTCCTCTAAGGGGCTGCAGTTTGATCCCGTTGATCAAAAAGTTGCACAAGCTTTGTGCAAACAGTTAAATGTAGAGTTTGAGAAGCAGGATAGACAGATGCGTTCCTCAGTTGGCATGTTGGGAACTCCTTGCATGAGTGACAACATTGTGGCTGATGGTAACTGTTTCTTTCGAGCAGTGTCTGAAGCTGTGTCTGGTACACAAAAAAATCACGTTAAATTAAGACGTGCTGTTGTCAAACATGTAAAAAAGAATGCTTTTTTAAGATCCCAGTATACCTCTGTGGATCAGTATCTTAATGCGCCAAGAATGAGGTATGCCGGTAGTTGGGCCACTGAGTTCGAGATTCAAGCTACTGCAGATTTGTTAGGCGTGAGTGTTTATACTTATTACAACGATCGCTGGCTGAAGTATTCGTGTACAAATAAAGCCATGTCTAAGCAAGGGATCTACTTACAGCATGTTAATGGCTGTCATTATGAAGTAGTGGTTTGCGTTAATCAGCCTCAGCTGCATAACTATTACGGTCTCTGCAAAGGTAACCATGAACCCTACAGTAGTAAACGTCAGCGTGCAGTAAGAAGTGTACGTCAAAGTCCTGAGGCAAAGGGAAGCAGAACTAGTGATTGTGGAAGAGATTGTCGCGTGGATGGTGTGTGCATTGATAATGACATACCTCAGTATGAAGTTATTGATGTCGATTCAACTAAAAGCACATGTAAATACCATCCCTTATGTAATAAAATGTCACAGCAACTATGCCAGCAGTTGAATATTGATTTAGTGAAGCCGTGTGTAAATGAAGCTAGTGTGCATGGGTCTGCGGGCGGTCTTTGTAAAACAGAGCAAATTGTTGATGATGGTAATGGTTTCTTTAGAGCGGTGTGTCATGTCATCAGTGGATCACAAAAGGCTCATCGCAAGTTGCGCCTCTCTGTGGTGAAACATATGAATGCTCACAGTGATATTCATATGAAATTGATAGGGAAAGAATATCTTACAGTATCAGAGTATGTTAAAGAAGTAAAGATGAACTATGTTGGCAGCTGTATTTCAGAGATACAAATTCAGGCAACAGCCAATGCTTTGGGTGTAGAGATATTTATATTTAGTGGTGGGATGTGGCTAAGTTATTTTCCAATGACTACAAAGCAGACAGATGAAGCAATTTATCTGTCCAAATGTGCCAACAACCATTTTGAGGCTGTTACTTGTGTTCAGGATAGTGATAGAAATATGTGCTTTGAGTTGTGTAAAGATAATCAGTCATTAGACACTCAATATATGACCAAAAGAACTTGTAAACAGGGTACGAGTACAGTTAGCTTAAAATCTAGTGGAAATGATTGTTTCTCTAAGTATTTAAAAACAAGTACATACAAGTCGTATGCCCAATCTAAATTAAAATATCAAAGTGATGCATTGCACATGGAGAAGAAAAAAGACACGTTCAAAAGGTTGTATCAGCGAAACACGTTGTTTAAGGGAAAGAAAAGGGAAATGATGATTGTTCGATATAAAAAAAACAAGGATTTTATTAAAGACAGTCTTAAGTTGAAATACAACAAGAATAATGTGCATAGTGTTACGGTCGCCGCCGTTTCACCCCATTAGGTCTGTCTATATCCCAGTAGGTATATACAGGTGTGCCGCGGCCGTTAACGGATTGGTTCCTAGAAGCCCAGAGGATTGGGATTGGTGCGACGCCCTCTGCATCCTCTCCCGGCCCAACCAATCCGATGTGTCCAATTGTCCTGGCCCAGGACATTTAAACTGTAGCCGCCGGCGCATCGTGGCGGCTTTGTGTGTGTGTGGTTGTCAAAAGCTCGCCTCGTTTTGTGTCTAAAGTTGGTGTCGGAAGTTTTGGGATTGGGCAGGGTTTAGTTTTGATTTAATACTGATTACTCATGAAGAGCTTTTCTGTTAGATTCATTAGATTAAGGGGTGCTGTTTTGATGTGTTTTGTTATTGATAACAGTAGGTTAAATAGTGAGGTTTTTGTTTATGGTTTTCTTCTGTGATTTAGTAAGATATAGGCTCTGTTAGAGTTCTCTTTTTGTTATATTTGTTTGTTATTTTAAACAGCACTCGTGTGCCCTTTTGTTCCCTTTTCCCTCACCTCCTTTTGTTAAATTAAGATAAATAAACCGACAAACCTAGAGCAAGTGTCATTTTCCCTTTATTTCTTATCTTTTTCAATGTTACGGCTCACCTACCGAGCCGGGTCGTAACATAAATGGGGGCTCGTCCGGGATAAGAAATAGGCGTAAATTGATTCTGCGATAGGTTTGTTTTTGTTTGGTTAGTTGTAAACTGTCTTCAGTGAGTGCTGCTGGCGGCTGAGCACCATGGCAGGTAAATTTAGTTTGGAAGAGTTTATACTGCATCCTACAATTGAACAGGTACATGGCTGTAGGAAGGATGAATTAGCAGAAATAGCTGTTCACTTCAACGTCCCTGTTACCAAAGCCATGCTGAAAAAGGAAATTAAAGAGCTACTGATGAGCGGATTGGTGGAACAAGGAGTGGTTGCCTTGACTGAGCAGGTGAGGTCTGTGTCTCATCCCGGTTCCTCTGCAGAAGCAGAGAGTGAGCACCGTGCTGGAACTCCCTCTGATGCTGGGCAAGACTACCAGGCAGGTGAGCGGGGAAAGGCTCCGTTCACACTGCCTAGGTATGATCCTTCCCCACAGAGCAGCACGGGTATCCGTGAGGCCCGGCTTAAAGTCCGCCTAGCTCGTCTACAGCTGGAAGCTCGTGAGCGGGAGACACAATCCCAGCTCCAGCTCCAGCTGAGACTGACAGGGCGGTGAGACTGCGTCAGCTCGAGCTCGATGCCTCTGACGCGGGGCGGAGCGCCCCTAGTGCATCAGGTATGTCACCCCCTTCCACCACTTCCACTCGTTCACCCAGTATAACATTTGACATTAGTAAGCATGTGGCTTTGGTACCTGTGTTTAGGGATAGTGAAGTAGACTCCTATTTCAGTGTATTTGAGAGAATAGCGGCTGCATTGCAGTGGCCACCTGAAGTATGGACACTCCTACTTCAGTGCAAGATGCATGGGAAAGCTCAAGACGCTATAGCCGCACTCCCCGTTGAGGATAGTTTGGACTACGAAACTGTCAAGGCTGCTATCCTGAGAGCGTATGAACTTGTGCCTGAAGCGTACCGGCAGAAGTTCAGGAATCACAAAAAAGCTTCTGCTCAGACGTATGTTGAGTTTGCCCGAGAGAAGGGGACTCTGTTTGATAAATGGTGTGCCACTTGTAAAGTCGGTGATTTCAATGCTTTGAGAGAGTTGATTCTAGTAGAGGACTTTAAGAAGTGTTTATCTGAGCACATCGTGGTATACTTGAATGAACAAAAAGTAAGCACAATGTCTGCTGCTGCTGTGCTGGCCAACGAATATGTCCTGACTCATAAGTCTGTTTTTTCTCCCGTCTCTACTGCCTCACATACCTCCCCTCCTTACAGACCCCCTAACCCACGCGGGCTGAAAGAGGACCGCGAATGTTTTTACTGCCATAGATCTGGACACATAATTGCCAACTGTTTGTTGCTGAAACGTAAAGAGCAACAGTCTCAGACTGAGCCGCAACCTCAAAGTGTTGGCCTGGTTCAGACCGTGTCGGATACCGGGACTAAGAACGTTCGCGTTAATAGTGGTGACGAGGGCTATAAACCTTTCATATTTGAAGGCTTAGTATCATTGACGGGTAACTCGGCAGACCAGCGCCTGGTGCGCATTTTGAGGGACACTGGTGCGTCCCGGTCTGTCGTCCTTTCCTCAGTGTTGCCGTTTTCAAGGCAGTCTTCGTGTGGTTATGGCACGGTGTTACGCGGTGTTGAGATGGGTCGCAAGCCCAGAGCTGTAAATCGCGTACATATAGACAGTGATCTAATAACTGGCTTCTTCCCTGTCGCTGTGTGCCCCGAACTGCCCATTAAGGATGTGGTCATTTTAATGGGAAATGACATAGCAGGAGATAAGGTAACTCCTATATTAGTTTCGGATTCCGCCGATCGTGCTGCACAGACAGGTAGAGAAGAGAAGAGTAACTTCCCTCTGTGTGTCAATTCTTGTGGCGGGCCTGAGATTTGTACCCGGTCTCCATGCGAAATAGACGCTGAGTTGGTGCGGCCTGCCAAGTTAGACTTGCCTCGTATGGCATCTCGGGTGTGTGTTGTGCTTGCCGAATTTTTCCTAGTATTCGTAATGTTGAGCCTAGCCAAGGTGCACAACCTTATTGTAGGGACTCAGGTAAGCCAGACTGAGGAAATCAATTATGTAAGTCCCTTATGGTTTTGCTGGCACCTCGAGCCTTCGTTATCGTTAGTGTCTTCGGTCACTTGTCTGTCTGTAGTAGTCACTCCGTATGTTTTTCATTTAGACGGTACCTGAGGTACCCGGTGAAATGTCCTTCGTAAAACAGGTTTAGAAAATGACTCGTTTCGTGTGAGAATAAAATGTGATTTTGTGTTTAACAAAAATATATATATTTTTTGTCTTAAGGGGAGGGGTGTTACGGTCGCCGCCGTTTCACCCCATTAGGTCTGTCTATATCCCAGTAGGTATATACAGGTGTGCCGCGGCCGTTAACGGATTGGTTCCTAGAAGCCCAGAGGATTGGGATTGGTGCGACGCCCTCTGCATCCTCTCCCGGCCCAACCAATCCGATGTGTCCAATTGTCCTGGCCCAGGACATTTAAACTGTAGCCGCCGGAGCATCGTGGCGGCTTTGTGTGTGTGTGGTTGTCAAAAGCTCGCCTCGTTTTGTGTCTAAAGTTGGTGTCGGAAGTTTTGGGATTGGGCAGGGTTTAGTTTTGATTTAATACTGATTACTCATGAAGAGCTTTTCTGTTAGATTCATTAGATTAAGGGGTGCTGTTTTGATGTGTTTTGTTATTGATAACAGTAGGTTAAATAGTGAGGTTTTTGTTTATGGTTTTCTTCTGTGATTTAGTAAGATATAGGCTCTGTTAGAGTTCTCTTTTTGTTATATTTGTTTGTTATTTTAAACAGCACTCGTGTGCCCTTTTGTTCCCTTTTCCCTCACCTCCTTTTGTTAAATTAAGATAAATAAACCGACAAACCTAGAGCAAGTGTCATTTTCCCTTTATTTCTTATCTTTTTCAATGTTACGGCTCACCTACCGAGCCGGGTCGTAACAATAGAGAAATGAAGAAAACCGCAGTTGTTTATGCCCTATTACACAGACGGGCAGCTCAGACCTGTGGGCTTTGAAACCTATCAAGATTTTTATCTGAATGGCCAGGTGCGATGTGCAGACAATGTGATGCATTCTGTCAAGTCTGTGGTTGACAGAAACCGCAGCACTTTCGAAGTGGAAAGTGAAGAGCTAGACAATGTCGAAGAGCTAATCCACAACGATGGGATTGCTGAGGACGCGTGGTGTGAGTTGTGCCCTGAACAGGAATTAGATAGGTTAGAATGCAGGGAGATACTTAGAGAAGAAAGACAGGCCAATGAGGAACCGGTGGAACATATCCCTGACTTAGCTGTTCTGCGAGAACAGGTAGGTCATTTGGAAAAGAGAAATACCATCATGTGCAGAAGTGACGGTTTGGCGTTGCTTCGCTCTCTTAATGAGACACAGATGGGTATTTTTTATCAAGTCAGAGAGTGGTGTGTGCAGCAGGCTCAGGGAAAACAGCCAGACCCGTTCCACCTTTTTGTTACAGGTGGCGCCGGCACTGGTAAAAGCCATTTAATAAAGGCTATTCAGTACGAGGCAATGAGGATTTTAGCACCAGTGTGTCATCAGCCAGATGACATTTGTGTTTTGTTGACTGCTCCGACAGGTATTGCTGCATACAATTTCTTGCAACTACTATTCATAGTACATTTAGCATTGGCAAAGCTGCTCGCTTACCATACACACCTCTGGGTGAGGATAAGGTGAACTCTTTACGTGCTAAATATAGAAGCTTGCAGATTGTAATAATTGATGAAATCTCCATGGTTGATCATAACATGCTGGCTTACATCCATGGAAGATTACGCCAAATTAAGCAAATAGGCGACAGTAGTTCCCTGTTTGGAAATATATCTATTATTGCAGTCGGTGATTTCTTTCAGTTGCCTCCAGTGCGTGGGAAACCACTGTATGTTCCAAATGACGGTGTTGATTTGTGGTCTGGCGTTTTCAACACTGCAGTGTTAAACACAGTTGTTCGGCAAAAAGATGAGCAATTTGCCAAACTGCTGAACAGAGTGAGGACACACTCTAAGGGCACTGCAATGTTAAGTTGTGATGTGCAACTCCTTAAGTCTCGTGAAACCGGTGAAGACAGCTCTGCTCTACATATTTTCCCGACCAACAGACAAGTCAGTGAGCATAATTTGGAATACATTCGGAAAACATGTCCTGACTATGTCTGTGTCAGTGCTCAGGATTATATCAACAGTAAAAAAACAGGCAAGGTTGTGTTGTTAAAGGGTCATCATTCCATAGCCAGCAATACCTGCTTGGAGGAAGCCTTACTTTTGGGGAAAGGAGCCCGTGTCATGTTGTGCAAAAATGTCGATGTTGCTGATGGTTTAGTCAACGGGGTGTGCGGCTCTGTCACAGACATTGTTTATGGTGACAATGATAAAAAATTTCCTTGTAAAGTCTACATCAAGTTTGACAATGCTGACATTGGCAAACTTTGGAGGAAACGCTGTGCACATCCCCCTGGTGTTGACACGGCCTCAGTTGCCATTGATCCAGAAGAGGAACGGGTCACTGTTAGAGGTGGCATGCAGCGTCAATTCCCCCTCAAACTTGCTTGGGCTTGTACAGTACATAAAGTACAGGGCCTTACTATTGATGAGGCTGTAGTGTCGTTACACAGAGTGTTTGCACCCGGACAGGCATATGTTGCTTTAAGCCGTGTCAGAAGTTTATCTGGTTTGATTCTGAAGGACTTTGAACAAAAAGCCATCTATTGTAACTCAACAGCATGTCCCCGCTTTTGATGAACAACATTCAAACATACAAATGCGTAACAAATGCTTTCAGCGTCTTTTTGATGAATGTCCATGGTTTAGACTGCCATGCAAAAGACCTAGCTTTGTGTATGCATCGTTTGAAGCCTCAGTGTGTTGCTCTTACAGAGACATGGTTGTCCGATAGTCCCTCAGTTGAAACTGTGACCATTGGTGGTTATCGTTTCCATAGTGTTCCTAGGAACAAGTGTTATAATGACCCCAGGCTGTCGACCATCCAAGCCCAACAACATGGTGGTGTTGGTATGTATACCTCAGACAATTTGGCCTTTATATGACATTATTCAAATACCATTTGTCAATATGGAATGTCTGGTATACAGTTTTACTGCAAACAAAATGTTGGTTGCAGTTGTCTATCGCCCACCATCATATCCCATGTCTCTTTTTATAAAGAATCTCGGGAAGTTGCTGGAGTACGTGGAACCACTAAGTGGAACTGTTACTGTCATGGGAGACTTCAATGAAAACCTGGTTGCGTCAAAAACTATTTTCAACTTCATGACACAGAGAGGCTTTGTTCAGCATGTTTCAGAAGCCACGACAGCAAAGGGAACACTAATTGATCATGTGTATGTTAAAACAACACATTCTGATGTGAGCTGTGTAGTGCTGCAAACGTACTTCAGCGACCATGATGCAATTATGTGTGCATTTACAAGTGGAACTGATAACAATGTTGTCAACATATAACTGCTAGTTAGTCTTGAGCTGTATTTGGCAAAGGAGGTGGAGAGAGATTCTATTTCAGTATGGATTCTTTATCTCTGCTGAGTCAAATATGGATCCATAGAGTAGAAAATAGAGTTGTACATCATAGGGTGAGCTGTATTTGGCAAATGATGCAAACACGGTTTCTGTTTCCTAATAGATACTCTAACTCAGCTGATGCAATACAACTCTGCTCTATGTAATTGCACTTTCACTGCATACCATAAGTGTCATAAGTAACTCCTAGAACATAATTGCTATATTGTCACCACCTGAAGTCATCATAAATGTTCTACTAACAATATTAATAAATGTAACATCTCATTATTACATTACATTACATTGCATTTAGCAGACACTTTTATCCAAAGCGACTTACAGAGGAGGACATAAGCTGAGAAAGGTGTAAAGGAGCACAGAGTAGTTGTTAGTTTTGTTAAGCAGGGAAGCATTCTCGAAACAGAAAGGTTTTTACAAGTTTTTTAAAGGTAGAAAGGGATGTTGCTGTTCTAGTAGCCGCTGGTAGGTCATTCCACCATTTGGGGACAACCACAGAGAAGAGTTTAGAGTGACCTCGCTTTGCGAGAGGCGAGGGTACAACTAGACGGTTTGTATGAGCGGAGTGTAGCGCCCTGGTCGGGACGTGAGCCTTTAGTAAGACGCTGAGATAGGCAGGGGCAGATCCTGAGGTGGTTTTGTAGGCTAGCGTCAGAGCTTTGTGTTTAATTCTGGCAGCTACAGGCAGCCAGTGCAGGTCGCTGAAGAGTGGGGTGACATGTGACCTTTTAGGTTGATTGAAAACCAGTCGCGCTGCGGCATTCTGGACCATTTGCAAAGGTTTGATCGCGCAAGCAGGTAGGCCAGCCAAGAGCGAGTTGCAGTAATCGAGGCGGGAGCTGACTGTAGCCTGTATCAGGAGCTGAGCGGCATATTGGGTCAGGTTTTCTAATATTGTACAATGCATAGCGACATGACCTCGCTACGGAGGAAATGTGCTCAGAGAGAGAAAGACGATCATCTAGTACGACGCCCAGGTTTTTAGCAGCATGGTTAATATAAATATGTTATGAAATACTAGCCACTTACGTACTTCATATGAACTGCCTCAGTAAGTTATGATTCCTATTAGGCAAGTTAACAACTGCACGCCTTTACTAATTGTTGATCATGAAATACCTGTTATATAATGTGACTCATATGTTCTTGCATATTTTGTGTTATTACTGTGTAACCTCAAACAACTATAGGCCCTGCATTTGCACTCATACATTTATTAAATGGACATAAACTCCCTGTGGTGTACTTGCTTGATGTAAGGTTAATACAAAAACACATATTACTATTAGGGGCAGGACCTTTTCCATCCCTTTGTTTCCCTCTATGTCCCCTTCCCTATGTGGTGAACCCCACCCAGGGTTATGCCTAGCCAGGCACGGTATTGGTTGAAGATGCAGTCACATCTCCCTTACCGAAATCTCTGTCTGTCTGTCTGTCTGTCTGTCTGTCTGTCTGTCTGTCTGTCTGTCTGTCTGTCTGTCTGTCTGTCTGTCTGTCTGTCTGTCTGTCGTCTAGCAGGTTCTCATGGATCGTGGCTGCTGCTGTGATCCTGCACGACATCCACTACATATATTATTACTGTCATTATTACTACCATAGATGGTAGGAGGGATCCCTCCTCTGTGGCTCTTCCTGAGGTTTCTTCCACCTTTTTTCCCTGTTAAAGGGTTTTTGTGGGCAGGTTTTTCCTCACTCGAACCGAGGGTCTAAGGACAGAGGGTGTCACTCCCTGTACAGATTGTAAAGCCCTCTGAGGCAAATGTACTTTGTGACTTTGGGCTATACAAATAAAATTGATTTGATTTAATTTCTCAGTCTGTGTTTGTGTATACAGTTGGGAAAATCATGTGCTCACCTGCCTGCATACCTGCATTCATCACACCTGTTTCAGAGCGTCAAATACCTGATCATACCTGTAATCTTCTCCTCAGAGTTTCAGACAGCTCTTAGAAAGTATATGGAAGCACAACACGTGAGTGTCTGAGAAACACAAGTGATCAGCAGGTGGTTCGTGGCGATTTTTTCTTTGAATGATTTTTATGGATTGCAACGCCCACACCGTTTCCTCAAAATGAATAATTTTGATAACTTTTACTCAGGAAGTCTATGTGAACACACCTACCAAGTTTGAAGTGAATTGGATACAATCCCTAGGATTCTTAAATATCTCGCTTCCTGTTCATTGTAGCCCATTGGTCCAGGAGACTTTTTTGTAGGTTCTGCCCTGTTCTACAATTTGACTGAGTTTCATAATTCTGTGTCCAAAACTGTGACGGGGGTGCTATAGAGCGCTTTTGCCCCTCCCCCTCATTAATTATGCAGCCGAATTGTGCATAATATTGCTCTTAACAACCCCAAGAAGTTTCAGACAGCTGTGACAAAGTATATGATAGCCGCACACTTTTGCCCGAAAATCAGCCAAAAAGTCGGCAGCGTCGACTTTGACGCTCCGTCACGGCCACGCCCTCTGATAAAAAATGTGATTATGATAACTTTTTATTGTTGAGGCCTTGAGAACACACACGCCAAGTTTCAAGCACATCGGATGAAATCCCTAGGAGGAGTTCGTTCAAATGTGACCCCTGGAAATGAGGCAAAAAGTCCAAATTTGACAAAAATTGGACGCCATACAGTTCACTGTAGCCCGGGGCACCAAGAGACTTTTTTGTGCGTCTTGGAATGTTACATACTCCCACCAAGTTTCGTGCACGTGGGCAAAACCGTGGCGTGGGGCACCTCCAAAAACCCGCACCTAGGTGGCGCTGTGGAGGCATATGCGTACGTCCATGTGTGAGACCCCCAAAATACGTAATTTTAACGAATGTGAGTTTTCGAGGGGATATGGGCCGTCAAAAATGCGATTCATTTATGGGAAGATGAAGAAAAATAAAAAAAACAGAGAAGAAAAATAATAAACATTCGAAATTCAAAAGTAACAAACAAAAAACAAAAAGTGATATTCAAAAAGATTAAAGTATACAAAATTAACTTTTCTTCTGATTACATATACTTATCAGTAGGTAAATACTGAAAAACATGAAGAAAATTAAAGCTGCAAGCAGCGATGGTCGGGCCCTCGCACATGCGCGCACGTCGAAATGTGCGCACGTCGAAATGTGCATAATATTGGTCTTTATAATATTGGACTGAATAACCACAAAAAGGCTAACTGCTAGTTAGTCTTGAGCTGTATTTGGCAAAGTAGGTGGGGAGAGATTCTGTTTCACTATGGATTCTTTATCTCTGCTGAGTCAAATATGGATCTATGTCTATGCTAACCTTTCATGGGATAATAGAGTTGTACATCATAGGGTGAGCTGAGTGTCAACGGAGGCACAGAGAGAGAATTTCTATAACATTCTACTAACAATAATAATAATAATATAAATGTTCTGAAATCCTAACCACTTATGTACTCCATACAATAAATATAACAGCTTAATATAAATATGTTATGAAATACTAAGCACTTATGTACTTCATATTAACTGCCTTACTAACTTATGATTCCCATTAGACATGTTAATAACTGCACACCTTTACTAATTGTATAGGTTGAGTTGTAGTTGACAAATGATGCAAACACAGTTTCTGGTTCCTAATTGATACTTGAACTCAGCTGATTCAATACAACTCTGCCCTATGTAATTGCACTTTCACTGCATAACATATGTGTGATGAGTAACTCCAAAAACATAATGGCTATATTGTCACCATCTGAACACAAATGTTCTACTAACAATAATAATAAATATAACATCATAATATAAAAATCTGTTATGAAATAGTAATCACTAATGCACTTCATATGAACTGCCTTAGTAACTTATGATTCCTATTGTTGACATGTGAATAACTGCACACCTTTACTAATTGTTAACCTTCAAGAGATCATGAAATACCTGTTATATAATGTGACCTATATGCTCTTGCAGATTTTGTGTTATTACTGTGTAACCTCAAACATCTATAGGCCCTGCATTTACACTTATACATTTATGGAAATTGACATAAAGTCCCTGTGGGTTACTTGCTTGATGTAAGGTTAAAACATAAACATATATTCCTATCAGGTGTAGGACCTTTTCTCTCCCTTTGTTTCTCCCTATGTCCCCTTCACTATGTGGTGTTGTCTGTCTATTTTGTCAGTTTGTGTTTCTGCATACAGTTGGGAAATTCATGCTTCCCTGCCTGCATACCTGCATTCATCACACCTGTTCCTGAGCCTCCTGCAGCGTCGAAGCATCAAATACCGGATCATACCTCCAATGTTTTCCACCTACAAACAATGACCTCTATCTCCATACAAAAAATATTTTTATGGATGGCCACACCCACACCGTTTCCCCAAAATTCATCACTTTGATAACTTTTACTCAGGAACTCTGTGTTAGCTGCACAGTTTTGCCCGAAAATCAGCCCAAAAGTCAATGGAGTCTGGGTGCTCTGTAAAGCACTATGAATTGCCTTGTGTACAAATTGTGCTATACAAATAAACTTGCCTTGACTTGCCTTGTGTACTTGAATGAGCGTAGTTAGTTGCAGCATAATGGCCTGGTTACATGGCGTGTGGTATGTATTGAAATGTGATGTGACTGTTTAGATCTTGTAAACATGACAATGACAATGTTAAAAAGGTGTCTGTGCGCTCACCTGGCCTAAAGCGTGCAGTGAATTCCTGCATAAATGCAAAACATGTCACAAAAGGATGATAATAACCTGTAATTCAACAGGAGGTATTATGACTGTTGTTCTCTCTCACCTGCCCACCTTTAAATGAATGAAATAACAGAATACTCGGTTAAATTACAAGTATCGTTTATTATTATATAACAAGTCAGTCCACGGTCAACTGGGTCTCAGGCGCCTCAGCAGCTCCGATGAGGTCCGCATCGGATATGTCTAGTCATAGACAAAAGGAACGACAAGTAGAAAGGAAATGACTTTGTATGTGGGAAATATATACATTTCCAGTAACACATGGTGTCTAGGTATATAAAACTAATAGGTAGAGAAAATGTAAAACACATCTTGTCCATGGTTGTGTGCCGCCGGCACGTTCTTCTGACGTCTGGCAAGATATTTGTTTTGGGCTCGCATGGCTTTTATTTGCCTAGCCATGCGAGCAGCCACTGTAGTTATGTGGACGCAAGTGCCGTGCGTCATCCTGATCAGTTCCGGCCTGGACACCGCCTGGTCGGTAGAGGAGTACTGTAATGATAGATAGAAAGTAATGTAAATGTAAGCAGAAATTATGTAATTAATCGTGATTAATTGAATGAATTAATTGCATTTTTCTGAGACTGAAGCTTATATTGAACATTTATGTAAAATAATCAAATTAATGTAGAATAAACACAGAAAGTATATTTAAATTCATTCATTTTATTGGCTTATGATGCACAGTGCAAATAGAAAAAAGCCTGAATGAGGAAATATACTGACGAGTGGAGGGTGGTGGTGGAAATTATTTTCATTGTGATAAGTCAATCATGTCTGCACGGAAAATCACCGGAGTTGAGGTACCGTTTTAGTTAGAAAACATAGTAGGTATAGGCAGAGATGTATTAAGTACTGGAGTAAAGGAGTGGAGTAGAAGTACAAGTGCTATATCAAAAAACTGTGGCACAACTTCTAATGTTACAGTGTTACAATTTTCATGGTCGAGTTCTGTGATTTCCCATGGTCTGTGAATGCGTCTAAATCAGGGGTGGGCAAACTTTTTGACTTGCATCTTTGTGTGTCTTTGAACACATTTGAATATATTTAAACATATTTTTGTTTAAAAAAGCTTCACTTTTCAACTTTACACAATTTATCTTTTCAGCTGATTTTTTAAAACATGTTCATCATCAGACGTTTGAGGCCGAGGAGCCCCAAAAGTTATCGCGCCTTATTGGCAGGACCCAAGCCTGGCCCCGTCTCTGCCAGACTAATAATGAACATGTCTTCACCAGTGTGGCAGAAGAAAGAAGACTTCGAGTTTTAAGATGACGCGATGTTTGAAACAAGCGGTATTAAAGAATATGAAGCAGCAGCAGGTGTGGATGATTGACACCTGTCGACCAATCAGAGTCAGGAGAATCGATTAGTACCGCCCACATTCACCTTTGACCCACCAATGACGATCCAGAATGAAGTAAACCCAAAGATGGTATATCGCAGCAAGAGGTCTCACTTCACTGTCAAAGCCTCTTTGTCTTTATGTAACAACCAGGAGCTTCGTGATTGATTCAAACTAAAGCAGAGACATTAGCAGAGACATTAGCAGAGACATTAGCAGGAGACATTAGCAGGAGACATTAGCAGGAGACATTAGCAGAGACATTAGCAGCGTTTCTTCATGCTGGAATAGAACTTTTGACACGAAACAGCAAAGATCAGACATACTGTATCATTTTGTGGGTTTTGTTGCTACTCTTTGGGGGATAGCTCGCCGAGTTTTCATCGCACAGTGATGAGACACATATCTTTGTAAGATATATTTTTATTTTTTGGATGTGGATAAGTTCGGCGGGCCGTATTGAAAAGCCTAACGGGTCTCATGCGGCCCGCGGGCCGTAGTTTGCCCATGTCTGGTCTAAATGAATGCGAGAGCGAGTGGGCGGGGGAGCAGGTGAGAGAGCGCGCGCCTGGGTGTCAGGTGTATGAAGTACGGCGCACGAGCGAGGTTGATGTGTGAGACCGGGACTGTTGTGTTGGTTTTTTGGCGTGGTTACGGCCGACACGACAGTCACCGAGTCCTGAACCAAACCGTTCAGCAATAAATGCAGTTTGTTCAATATCGCCTCGTCATTCATCACGTGTCCGGCTGGACGCTACAGTAGTAACGAGTAACGATTCAGCACATTAAAAATGTATCGGAGTAAAAGTATTAAATTCATCAAAAATATGTAGTGCAGTAAAAGTAGAAGTTACTATACATCTCTGGGTATAGGTTTACTTACACTCAAAAGTTGTCAGGCCTGCCTTATGTCCTCCACATTTGGCTCGCTGGACCGTGCGAACTTGCTCGGGGAGAACATCTTGTAGTAGACAAAGAAAACAAGTAATGAGAATTTGTGGGTCAACACGTATATTTTACTGTATGTGAAATTGGGGTAGAATTATTAGCACAGTAGTATACTTATGTGAAAATAATGACAGCAATTAACTTGATAGGTTTTTGGTCCCTCTCTGGACGGCAACCGCGTGGACGGTGTACCTTTGGGTATGTACTATCTGGTTTTGTTGTTTTCCCTTGTAGAATGTATTTGTCTTTGTTGGTTTTCATGTGATACTGACTAACTTATCATGTTATATTGTATGTCCTGTTTCTTCAGTTGGTGGTACCGGTCGGCGGCACAAGGTGTTGAGGTGGGAGGAGTCGCAGCTGACCAACAAGCCGCACAAGTTGGTGATTCCAGCTGCGTGCGCTAACAAGAAGGTATTATTCGGGGCGAAATGATATAAGAGGCGAACATGGCGTGTCCTTTTGATCACGATCCTGTGGACGAAGGTGCAGCAATCCTGCGCAGGGAATTACATATCTGTCGGCAGAGAGTACTCAGACCACGCATAGATATTTCAGCCCTCCCGGACAATTTTCTTTTTGAGCGGTACCGTTTTACTTCACAGTCTATAATTTACATACACAACCTCATCCGTCCGCACATTTCAAACATCACGAGTCGCAGTCATGCGCTCACATCGCAGCAGATTTTGTGTGTGGCGCTGCGTTTTTTTGCCAATGGCAGTTTTTTTGTATAACATCGGAGATGCTGAGCACTTGAGTAAGGCAACTGTATGCAGGGCCATCAGAAGAGTCTGCCTCGCCCTGAAAAGACTTTTACCTATATTTGTTGTCTTCCCTGGACACAAACCTGTCAGGGCCATTAAGGAAGAGTTCCACAGGATCGCAGGTGAAGGATGTAGAGATCTGTTGAATTCCTTAAATATCAGGCTGTATTATGACATTGTGCTGCCACCTCAGACTTGAATTAGTCATTTTTATTAGTTTTATTTGTTTTGGGATTTCCCAATGTGATTGGCTGCATAGATGGTACGCACATTCCCATCACGGCTCCCTCACATAATGAGGCTGATAATGTGAATAGGAAGTCCATTCACAGCATTAATGTGCAGGTACATGTAGACTAAGAAGTTTCACTGTGTTAAGCACTTCCTCATAATTTAACTAATATCTGTCATTCTCTGCACTGTCAAGATCATATGTGATGCTGCACACATAATCTCCAATGTGGATTCCAAGTGGCCTGGGTCTGTTCATGACTCAAGGATATACCGCGAGTCAAACCTGAGTGCCAGGCTGCAGCACGGTGAGAAACCTGAAGAATTGCAGTAAAATTCTCTTGTCTCCCCCCTTTACAACACCCCATGCATCCTCTCTACATTGCAGGAGAGTTTGACGGCCTTCTGCTGGGTGACAGGGGTTACCCCTGCCAACCAAGGCTGCTGACCCCTTACCCGGACCCTGAGCCAGGCCCCCAACAAAACTTCAACCGTGCTCACAGCAGGACGAGAGCCCGGGTGGAGATGACCATAGGCCTGCTGAAAGCCCGTTTCCAGTGCCTACGTCACCTCAGGGTGACCCCTGAGAGGGCCTGCGATATTATTGTGGCATGTGTTGTTCTTCAAAATATCGCCACTATTAGAGGAGAGCAACACCCCGCCCTACAGATTGATGACCCCGATGAAGACCCCGTCCACCTGCCAGCTATGCAGGATGGCCGAGCGGTCAGAGACACGATTTGTACTAATCATTTTGAGTACAAATGAGTTTAAAGCACCACCACAAATAAAAACATGAGGCACATTTCAGTTGGTCTTCTTTATTTCCTACAAATACAAAAGCCAGTTAAGTTTATGTTCCAATAGTTAACATTGACATAATTGACATGTGACCATGCACCCACCTTTAATTTATGTTCCAGTATTTGGATTTCCAAATCTGCTTTTTTAATCTGGCGGTCGAGGTATAGCATTTCTTTATCGGTCTTCTGGATTTTTTTTTAGGAGGTGAATTTTATACATTTCTTTTACTGGTAACTGAGCATAAAAGAGCATTATGGAAGGGATCAAAGAAGTTCAGAGTCAAGTCATGCAGATGTCTGACCTGTTTGAACAATGTTTTTATATTTCATCTTAAATTGCTGCCAAGTGCGCTTCTCCCCCGCCGGATTGCACCTACATGAAATCAATTAATAGGCTCCATTCATGCAATTAGCCCTTCAATAGTTATTGTGATTGCAAAATATTACATTTAAACTTACGCATTGACCCGAGCAGCAATGCTCTCCCATGCCCTCTCCCTCTCTTTAGCAGCCGCTGCAGTGTTGCACTTCTTTCTTAAGACATGCTCATATTCTCCATATGCAGTCATTAATATTTCCAATTCTATTGGGGTGAAAAATGCTGCCCTCTTTCTGTCAGTTTCCATGTTCAATCATCGAATCTGGGCTCCATTGATGCTGGCTTTATATGTCTGTGGAGCTCAAGTTTAACTCAAAGTTAAACTACTCTGAGTTGATTAAACCAACTCAAATCAGCTGTTGTGAAACCGAAAACTCAGAGTTTCCTATCTCAGAGTAGATCAACTCAGAGTTCAGGATTTGACTCAGAGTTTGTTGAACCTGCTTTGTGAAACAGATCTCTCTAGCAATGTTGTTTTTAGAGAGTTTTTGAGTTTTTCTCGTGTTTTTTAAATGCCGCTTCCACCTGGACAGCTGCCTTTGTTTACTCCGGGAACAGCTGATCGCGCTAATGCCGGGCCGGCATTGGCGCATTAATCTACAGCAGTGGTTCTCAACTGGTCTGGCTTCGGGACCCACCATCACCCCTAAAGGACAAGCCGTGACCCAAATTGAGGAAAATTTTCAACTTCTCCAATTTATTTAATGAAAAGATGGTGCAGTTTGAACCTGAGACAGTATCCCAACACAGTGCAATGCAAAACGCAATGCTAAAGAGGGAAATATTAACAATTAGCTGCATTTTAATTAAATAACAAAAAGTGCATCTTAAGAACACAAGGTAATACAACAGACTTAACAGACTCAAAAGTGCTTTCATGCAAACATGAAATATTATATTTATATATATATATATTATTATATATATATAAAAAAAAAAACTACTGAGAAGTAGTTTAAAAAAGACTGAAAGTAGTCACTCACTGAATCTTACAACCAAACACTGAACTATGTGAAATGATTCAGTGCCTTGAGTAGCTGCTTTTATCTACAAACTCAAAATAAATTAAAGCTGCAAGCAGCGATGGTCGGGCCCTCGCATATGCGCGCACGTCGAAATGTGTGCACGTTAAAATGTGCATAATATTGGTCTTTATAATATTGGACTGAATAACCACAAAAAGGCTAACTGCTAGTTAGTCTTGAGCTGTATTTGGCAAAGGAGGTGGGGAGAGATTCTGTTTCAATATGGATTCTTTATCTCTGCTGAGTCAAATATGGATCTATGTCTATGCTAACCTTTCATGGGATAATAGAGTTGTACATCATAGGGTGAGCTGTATGTGTCAACGGAGGTACAGAGAGAGAATTTCTATAATATTCTACTAACAATAATAATAATATAAAAGTTCTGAAATCCTAACCACTTATGTACTCCATACAATAAATATAACAGCTTAATATAAATATGTTATGAAATACTAAGCACTTATGTACTTCATATTAACCGCCTTACTAACTTATGATTCCCATTAGACATGTTAATAACTGCACGCCTTTACTAATTGTATAGGTTGAGTTGTATTTGACAAATGATGCAAACACAGTTTCTGGTTCCTAATTGATACTGTTATATAATGTGACCTATATGCTCTTGCAGATTTTGTGTTATTACTGTGTAACCTCAAACATCTATAGGCCCTGCATTTACATTTATGAAAATTGACAAAGTCCCTGTGGGGTACTTGCTTGATGTAAGGTTAAAACATAAACATATATTACTATCAGGTGTAGGACCTTTTCTCTCCCTTTGTTTCTCCCTATGTCCCCTTCACTATGTGGTGTTGTCTGTCTATTTTGTCACTTTGTGTTTCTGCATACAGTTGGGAAAATCATGCTTCCCTGCCTGCATACCTGCATTCATCACACCTGTTCCTGAGCCTCCTGCAGCGTCGAAGCATCAAATACCGGATCATACCTCCAATGTTTTCCACCTACAAACAATGACCTCTATCTCCATACAAAAAATATTTTTATGGATGGCCACACCCACACCGTTTCCCCAAAATTCATCACTTTGATAACTTTTACTCAGGAACTCTGTGTTAGCTGCACAGTTTTGCCCGAAAATCAGCCCAAAAGTCAATGGAGTCTGGGTGCTCTGTAAAGCACTATGAATTGCCTTGTGTACAAATTGTGCTATACAAATAAACTTGCCTTGTGTACTTGAATGAGCGTAGTTAGTTGCAGCATAATGGCCTGGTTACATGGCGTGTGGTATGTATTCAAATGTGATGTGACTGTTTAGATCTTGTAAACATGACAATGACAATGTTAAAAAGGTGTCTGTGCGCTCACCTGGCCTAAAGCGTGCAGTGAATTCCTGCATAAATGCAAAACATGTCACAAGAGGATGATGATAACCTGTAATTCAACAGGAGGTATTATGACTGTTGTTCTCTCTCACCTGCCCACCTTTAAATGAATGAAATAACAGAATACTCGGTTAAATTACAAGTATCGTTTATTATTATATAACAAGTCAGTCCACGGTCAACTGGGTCTCAGGCGCCTCAGCAGCTCCGATGAGGTCCGCATCGGTAGAAAGGAAATGACTTTGTATGTGGGAAATATATACATTTCCAGTAACACATGGTGTCTAAGTATATAAAACTAATAGGTAGAGAAAATGTAAAACACATCTTGTACATGGTTTTGTGCCGCCGGCACGTTCTTCTGACGTCTGGCAAGATATTTGTTTTGGGCTCGCATGGCTTTTATTTGCCTAGCCATGCGAGCAGCCACTGTAGTTATGTGGACGCAAGTGTCGTGCGTCATCCTGATCAGTTCAGGCCTGGACACCGCCTGGTCGGTAGAGGAGTACTGTAATGATAGATAGAAAGTAATGTAAATGTAAGCAGAAATTATGTAATTATTCGTGATTAATTGAATGAATTAATTGCATTTTTCTGAGACTGAAGCTTATATTGAACATTTATGTAAAATAATCAAATTAATGTAGAATAAACACAGAAAGTATATTTAAATTCATTCATTTTATTGGCTTATGATGCACAGTGCAAATAGAAAAAAGCCTGAATGAGGAAATATACTGACGAGTGGAGGGTGGTGGTGGAAATTATTTTCATTGTGATATGTCAATCATGTCTGCACGGAAAATCACCGGAGTTGAGGTACCGTTTTAGTTAGAAAACATAGTAGGTATAGGCAGAGATGTATAAAGTACTGGAGTAAAGGAGTGGAGTAGAAGTACAAGTGCTATATCAAAAAACTGTGGCACAACTTCTAATGTTACAGTGTTACAATTTTCATGGTCGAGTTCTGGGATTTCCCATGGTCTGTGAATGCGTCTAAATCAGGGGTGGGCAAACTTTTTGACTTGCATCTTTGTGTGTCTTTGAACACATTTGAATATATTTAAACATATTTTTGTTTAAAAAAGCTTCACTTTTCAACTTTACACAATTTATCTTTTCAGCTGATTTTTTTAAAACATGTTCATCATCAGACGTTTGAGGCCGAGGAGCCCCAAAAGTTATCGCGCCTTATTGGCAGGACCCAGCCTGCCCCGTCTCTGCCAGACTAATAATGAACATTTCTTCACCAGTGTGGCAAAGAAAGAAGACTCGAGTTTTTAAGACGACGCCATGTTTGAAACAAGCGGTATTAAAGAATATGAAGCAGCAGGTGTGGATGATTGACACCTGTCGAACCAATCAGAGTCAGGAGAATAGATTAGTACCGCCCACATTCACCTTTGACCCACCAATGACGATCCAGAATGAAGTAAACCCAAAGGTAGTATATCGCAGCAAGCTGTCTCACTTCACTGTCAAGCCTCTTGGTCTTTATATAAACAAAGCAGGAGCTTCATGACTGATTCAAAACTAAAGCAGAGACATTAGCAGGGAGACATTAGCAGCGTTTCTTCGCGGGTCGCTAAATGAATGCGAGAGCGAGTGGGCGAGGGAGCAGGCGAGAGAGCGCGCACCTGGGTGTCAGGTGTATGAAGTACGGCGCACGAGCGAGGTTGATGTGTGAGACCGGGACTGTTGTGTTGGTTTTTTGGCGTGGTTACGGCCGACACGACAGTCACCGAGTCCTGAACCAAACCGTTCAGCAATAAATGCAGTTTGTTCAATATCGCCTCGTCATTCATCACGTGTCCGGCTGGACGCTACGTAGTAACGAGTAACGATTCAGCACATTAAAAATGTATCGGAGTAAAAGTATTAAATTCATCAAAAATATGTAGTGCAGTAAAAGTAGAAGTTGGGGAAAAAATAATACTCCAAAAAAGTACAGATACTGCATTTTAGTACTCAAGTACAGTACTTGTAGTTCCACTTCGTTACTACATCTCTGGGTATAGGTTTACTTACACTCAAAAGTTGTCAGGCCTGCCTTATGTCCTCCACATTTGGCTCGTTGGACCGTGCGAAATGCTCGGCGAGTACATCTTGTAGTAGACAAGAAAACAAGTAATGAGAATTTGTGGGTCAACACGTATATTTTTTACTGTATGGTGAAAATTGGGGTTAGACTTATTAGCACAGTAGTATACTTATGTGAAAATAATGACAGCAATTAACTGATAGGTTTTTGTAATATAATGAAAGTTACAAGGAATAATTGGGAAATGAATTAGTAGTAATCGCTAAAGGGAAGAGTAAGTAAAAAGACCAAGTAACTTAAGTAAAGAAATAATTTGCAGTAAGTGGAAAAAGAAAGTAGCAGTTACTCACCCTTCCAAAGTTTCCAAGCACTGACGTTGCCACGCAGCTGAAGAGTTGAGTGGTAGTTGAGCTCAGGTTGGCAAGGATTGTAATTGGCCAGGAATGTGATTAGATCCAAAACCGGGCACCAATGAAGAGCACAGATATTGGAGTAGGTGGGGTTAGGGCCATATGATAGGCGCTTTAACGGGTGCGTTCAACATTGCGTTAGCATTCCGGATCTCACTCGTTGCTTCAGATAGCTGAGTCCGTCAGAACGTAACGGGAATACTTTTTTCTCTTTGGACTTTTTCTTCGGAGAGTCGAGCTTCAGTCCTTCTTGATCACGGTAAGTAACTTGTTACGGTGTATGGATTGTTGTTGTTAATGTGATGTGTATGTGGTAAATGTTCCTGTTTTGTTAAATTGAAGTTCGCATGTTAGTGTCAATATTGAGGCTTAATGTGGTTATTGTGGTTACTGATTAGTAAAAATGTGTCGGAGAAAAGTGTGTGGTTAAGTTCTTACGGCTTTAAAACATGTACAGTGGTCCCTCGTTTATCGCGGGGGATACGTTCTAAAAATAACCCGCAATAAACGAAATCCCTGAAGTAAGTTTTACAATTATTATACATGTTTAAGGCCGTAAAACCCCCCACACACTTTTATACACCTTTTTACACGCATTTTGTACAGTACTCCCTTAGTCAGTGGCGGACTGGGACAAAAAATCGGAACTGGCATTTTGGACCAGCCCAGCCCACAACCAGGCATTTTTTTTTCTCGTGCGCCTAGATGCGCCGTGCGCCCTGCGCTACGCGGGCTCACGAGACTGCGCCCTGGGCGGCCGCCCGCATTGCGCATAGCTAAGACCGGCCCAACATGTGTTTAGGCTGTGTGATGTACTGGTTATATAATATATAGTGCTGTCAAAATTAACGCGTTAATTTTGTCGATTAATTTTAAAGAATTAACGCGTTAAAAAAAATTAACGCGGCTTTGATTACTTCCGGTGGCGGCCGCCATTTTGGATGTGGCAAAGTAGAGCTTTGTTTCCCAGATATATTGTGGTGAAAGTTTTTAGGGCGGGGGGG
>JAFMOB010000303.1:112229-203053 GCA_018985215.1 Larimichthys polyactis
GTTGGATTTGGGGAGGGGGGGTGCATTTCTGTCACTTCCGCTCGGAAACTGAAATGCGCTCGAAAATCAATATTCCACACGGATTGCAGACAACTGTAAATACGACGGGAGATACAGCATTGTCCAAGGTAAGCATTTAATTTTAACCTCATAAAAAACCACTACAGTATACGATTATCCTTCTAAGTAGCATCCATCAATTTGGTAAACTTAGTTTAGTTATCTTTACTACCTCAAAGTTAACTTTCAGCTAATGACTTTGCCCTTACGTTGTGAACTATTTAGCAGCTAGCTCCAGTTTAAATCAAGGCAGCATTCATTTTTGAAGTAGTAGCAAAGGCGCTAGATATCTAAGCTCATTGGTAGTAGGTTAGCTGGAACTATATGTGGAGTTGTGACTTTGCTGATAACGTTAAAGTTGGCAATACACAATATGCGGGTTTTTTTTTTGCTATCGACAATGATGGCCATGGAAACACGTAGAAGACGGGGGATGAAGACGGAGCCGTTAGAAGAGGAAGGAGGGTTCGGTGCAGACTTTGGAAGAATCAAATGAGGAGGAAAAAACGGTGGAGGAAATCCCTATCCAACCAAAGAAAAGCAAATCCAAACACTTGACCAAGAAATTGGGTACCGGTATGTATGATATATTTTTGTATGACATATACATGTTGCTTTCTCCTGCATGATGTAAAGTGAATGTTAGGCCTAACATTATTAGTATTAAATCAATACTAACATTCGTAGTAATAGTAGTATTAGCAGCAGCAGTGATTTTAGAACTTGGGAATGCAAATTAATACGAGTATGCGTCATGACTGAATCTAGGTACTGCATGAACATTGACATTACTTTGTAAGAAATTGACTCATAATGTCAGCCACTGTTCAAACAATGATGACCAGGCTGATGCTGATTAATATATATATATATATATTTTGGGACATGAAAGGGTTTCCTCTGATTGTCAGTCACATTTTCATTTGCTGATTGTGAATCAACATTCACCGTTTACACCCATCCTTACACCCATCCTCAAAACGGTGAAGTTAAATTCTGATTGTGAGTCTTGTCTGCCACTGAGTCAGCATATTCAGAACCATTTTTCAGTAACACTTTACAATAAGGGAACATGAATATACATTTATTAATGTATTAACTACAGTATAAACAATGAGAAGTATTACACTTAGCGACACGGCATTAATGTTTAACATTGAGTCCTACACACTTTACTGTTAAATCAAGGTTAAGGAATACTGGTATATTCATGTACCCTTATTGTAAAGTGTTACCCAGTTTTCTATGTATTTTTAACAAGTCCTTTGTGTGCAGTTGTCTCCAACAGGGGCGTTGATGGTAGCCAAACTAAAAGAACAACAAAAGTTGGATCAGCAGAAGATTGCATACCTTGAGGACCGTATCAAACACCTTGAGGAAACCAACAGTGAGCTAAGAAATGACAAGATTTCTTAGTAGCCCAAATCAAGGGTGCCCCCAAGGAATCCCCATCTACTAGTACATCAGGTAAAGTTAACATTCCGACTGTAGTAGGTGCGATGGACTATATGTTTAGAGGGAAAGGAGAGAGTAAAATATGCTTCCAGGAGCGAGTGTAAATATAGATAGGCTGTATCAGTGTCTTCATTGTAAGTGTCTTAACATACCTGAGATGACTACTTGATTGAACATGTGTTTCCTCAGTACAGTCTGAATTTTGATAATGTTGACCCTGTCAAAAGTTTAGCTTTGTTTACTTATGCATCTCATTCTTTTTTTCACAGTTTGCAGAGAACTGTACTAAGGCTGTTACTACTGAGATGGCTGAAAAAATAACTGCTGAAAAAAAAAAGAGGAAAACTCCTACCAATTGTTTACAATACACTTAAAAAGATGTTTTTTTTTATGTAAGGGTTCCATTATATGTTTAGTTCAGTTTTGCGGTCCCTTTTCAATGCTAGGTATGGAAGTTGTTGAAGTCAAGTTGCAACTAAAAGTTGCCCTTTTTCTGTGGTATTGTTACGTCTAGATATAAAGACAAGTCTTTGTTACAGTGGCAATATTTTAATAAAGCAGAATATGATAATACAGTTTGAATGTACTCCCACTTGACTTGTGTGTTGTGTTTAAAAAGATCTGCCAGTTGTAACATGTAAAAACATTAATTGTCCATATTGTACCAGTTTACTTGAAGTTTATGACAATCATGATAGTGTCATAGCAAGTAAGAACACATTCATGTTGGTGTTGGTAAAGGATCCTATGGTGTAGTAACACTTCATGACATATTAATGAGTAGTCCAAAGTGTACTACTTTACTTGAGCTCAAAGAAATGCTTATGACACATTCATAATGATGTCATGACGGGCAAAGTCACATTCATGATGGTGTAATGACAAGTAGTAACATTCATGTTGTTGGGGATCTTACTGTGTAGCGTCACTTAATGACATATTAATGAATAGTCCAAAGTGTACCACTTTACTTGAGCTCAAAGAAATTGCTTATGACACATATGTGATGGTGTAATGACAGGCAGTAGCATTCATGATGGTGTAATGACAGGCAAAGTCCGATTCATGATGGTCTAAAGATGAGGCAATGACATGAGCGTGAAGTATCATGTTGATACAAAGCCAAGAAATGAATAAAACAAGTTTTAACTGTTGGTCCTGCCACGGAAGGAGATGGCTGAAAGTGACAGGTAAGTTGTCTTGTGTAACGATAGCCAGTTGGTAGCTGTGCTGTAAGTAGGTTAGTAAGCTTTCCTCCCAGGGCCCAAGGAGAGAGCACCCTGGTTTTTACCCCTAGTGTGTCTCCACCCCAGTCCTAGGCGCTCACAGGTCCAAGCTAGTGAGTGGGCTGGTGCAAGGCTGAAGCGAAAGTCACCTGCAGGTCATGCTGGTTAATGTCAAGTTGTCATGACAAAGACACTTCTCAGCTATGTGGTTTTGCTTAATGTCAAGTTGTCATGACAAAGATATTTACTGACTAAGTGCTCTTGGTTAATGTCAAGTTGTCATGACAAAGACATGGTCAGCCTATGTCATCTTAGTAAATGTCAAAGTTGTCATAACAAAGACACCCCAAACAATGTCAAGTTGACAGTAAAAGATGACATAAGAAACCGCATGACACTTAATGACAGCAGTCATTGACATTCATTACTGTTCATGACAAGTGTCATGTCATAATTATGACAATGTCATGTCAGTCTTATGAACACCCCTTCAAATAAAGTGTTACCGATTTTTCAGTACACCTTATGCTTTTATTAGATGGGGATCTGCAGCACCTGTCCACCCCGAGCTCACCTGTTGAGAGACCAAAGAAGACTGCTACAAGAGAAGGCATGATGATAATGCTAGGAGTGAAAGTGATGTGGGTAAGTCCATTACCACCACAAGAAATGTTCTCAGTCTTGTTCAGTACTGTTTCACTGTGCAAGTGTCATCTTTCTTAGATGCTATACATGGAGATATTAGTGTTTTCACTTTACTAAAACATAATTTTTCATAGATGAGGAAGAGTCACAACAACAGACTCCCGAAAGGCCCCCTGTTGATTGGAGGGATGATGAGAGGGGTAAGTCTAGACATTGACAAAACTGCACTGTTAACAGGTGTTCAGCCATTCACATTGAAAAGACATTGTGTGAAAAGCTTCAGATAACTGACATTCTAGCCTGGGTAACAGCTAGGCCTACGTTGCACTGATTCTTAAAAAACAGGACAAACATGTCCAGCAGTTGTATGTGCTAGTAGATTTAAAAATGAGAAGTGCAGGTGTTGCAGGTGTTATGAGGGATTGATAATATGTTTTCAACAAAACTTCAATTTCATTTAATTATCATTATACCAAAACTGTGACAGGTACTGTGACGTGTACTGTCGATTCAATCATTCATGTGCAATAACATGGATTAAAATGTTTCTTTAATTATTAAAAAAGGTCTAGTTTTGTCAAAAGAAACATTTTTATCACACTTAATTTCAGATCAAAGTTTTTTAAATAACATATGCCTGTTTGCAAGGTTTACCAGTTGTGTCTTAAGTGAAAAGTAAGTGATGGCAAGGCAAAAAGCACATTATGATATGGAAAAGTTGATCATTTGTATCAAAGCATAGCTCTGTAGCCTAGTACATGGTATATGCATACATCTAGTTTTATTTGTCTTATTTTGGTTTTACTTTCTCAAAATCATAACCTGTTTCGCCCCACTTCTCAAGAATCAGTGACTTACATTTGGCTAAATCATTGCATTACATCATTGTATTAGTCTCTTTTGTGTCCCACACAAGTAGGGTGGATTAATGTAATATGGGACACTTTTTGCAATTCTAACGTGTGTACCTACACTTTGTATATTTTTGAAATCCCCAAAATGTCTTCTTACTTCTACTGTTCTACTGTAACTACATTGATACTTTCTTGTCAGGTGGAGAGAAGAAGAAGATATACTTTATTAATCCCTCAGTGGGGAAATTATTTTTTCACTCTATTTTATTTTATTTTACATGCATTTCAACCTGGACACACACACATGCAGTACAAGGCATAGACATGCAAACGTGGAGAGAAAGCCCATGATGAACACTCCACCGCCTGTCAAGAGGCGAAAAAAGACCTCAACTAAACAGAAACATGATGAGGATTCAGGTGAGTCCAGGTCATATAAACAAGTGAAGTGTTCTAAATCTGAGTCTTCAGTACTTTAACTGTATTAATGTCATTTTTCAGAAGAAGAGGAACAAGGTATCACTTCAACACAGTCCTCTGCCAAAGAGGGACAGAAAACTACAGCTGAAAGAGGGAAAACAGGTAAATTTTCTGAAGACTGTACAGTTGACAGCCACTTGCTGACAAGGCAGAAGTCACTAGGACTGGATGGCTGCATTAGAGGCACTATGTGTTGTGCTCTTAATGAATGCTCTTAACAATATCTATTTGGTCAGTTCTTTTTAATTATCAGATCACTAATTGTAACTGTATTATTACACTTTTTGTTCAGTCAGCAGATCATACCTGTTTCACAGTGCAAGTTCAAGTCAGAAGGAGAGAGCCTTGGTGCTGTCATGTTTGATATCGGATTAGCTGATTTGATGGATGTCATCAGACCTTTTCCTGGCTAGAGTTGATACTTTAGGTGTTGCACTAATGCAAAGGAATCATTAGGGAACGTTGGAAGTGTCCACAGCTGATGCAGTGGCATTAGGACACATCCAGGGTGTGTCAGCCATGCTTTTGACGGGATGCTCTGAATTTGATATTCTTTGAATAAAAATGTGTTGTCTGTTAGCATTTCTTATTGTCCATTTATATTCAAACTTTATTTTCTGACTTTATAGATGCAGAAAATCCAAGTTAAGAGACCCTGGACCAACCAAGAGAACAGTGCAGTCCAGCGAGGGATGGCCAAATTCATTGCGCTGAAGAAGGTGCCAGGAAAGACGGACTGTCTACTATGTATCGGGAAGGAATCTCCAGTCCTGCTCACTCGAACATGGAAGGATATCAAGTATTTTGTCTATATAGTTAAAATCAAGAGAAAACTTGAATTTTAAAGAGAAGCAATTATTAGGTAATCTTGCCTTATGTTGTGTTTGGGTGTTTTGAGAGGGATACATTTAACCAGAGACAAAGGAAGAAAGATCTGTTTTTGTTGTTTTGTTTTTTGTTCTTGTCTTTTCCATAGCTCCACTCCTGTTAAAAGAACACTGGCTGGTCCTGTTTTGAGTTGGAACTGGCAACTGCAGTTTGTCTGAAGCTCTATGTTTGAGCATATGTTTTTTATTTTTTATTTTATTATAATTTTTAGTAAAATTCTCGTTCGGCTTATAGCTGCTATTTGATTTTCCACTGTTGTTAGAAATGACAAAAGTGTTTTACTTTCCGGGAAGGTGTATGTTTGATCATGCCAGAATCCTGAAATATTGTTTCCATTAAAACATTTCAGAAATTCAAATTAATGCCTTTATTTTATAAGATGGAATTAGTTGTGTGGGACTCTACTATAGTCTGGTGTCTGTACACAATTGTAATGGCAAATTTGGTAAGTTAAAATTACTGTTCTAATGACCATTTTAAAAGTAAACAGTTAATTAAAGGTCATAATAATTCATATTTGATGATAAATATGACATCTTTGTTGACCATTATATAGAGAAGGGGTATATTTGGGGTATTCTAGGTGATATGATATAAAATTATCCTTAAACGTCATCATATACTTTGGGTTAATGAAAACACAAACCGGTCCTCACTGTGATGGTTGAAAACTTTTTCCTGAAACTTTGTTTTTCTCAAAATCTGAGTGAATGTATAGCTTTATGCTGCCACCCAGTGTTCAGAAATACTTCATTTGTGTTGATATGTGGGCTAGAAATACCGGTCCTCAGTTTGTGGGTTGTTTTACTCGGTCCTTACTATAGTGTGTGTGTGTGTGTGTGTGTGTGTGTGTGTGTGTGTGTACATGGACTGGAGTTTTATTGATTCAGGTTTTATATCAATAAACAAGCGGAACGGATTCAATAATGAAGCTCTGACACAGTGCTCTGGAAACAGAGATGAGGGAACAGACTGATGAAGCCTACTGATTTTTGACATGGTAAAAGAGAGGAGTTCCAAACTAATGAATTTAAAAAGTCGTATAATGGTAGCTACGCTCATGATTATTATAAACACCAAAGCAGACAGAGCTCAGCTCCTGCTGGCTGTACTGCCGAGGTGAGGAGGCGGAGCTGAGCTCCGGCCCAATTTAATCTCTGCCTGCAACCCACAGAGAATAGTAGCAAATCTCAAGCCTGTATTGCTGACTCTTTGGCTCCGTGGACCCTGGCTGTCAACAGCTCCAAGTAAGCAATATCCAGGTGTTAGGATAGCCATGTAGCAGCTGGATTTGCAAGGTAGGAGGCTTGAGACAGGCGTTGTGTGAAAACCAACCAGGTGTTTATTCACCAACATTTGAATAAACATAGAGACACAAACATGGTCAGCAGCTGTGGCCCAGCACACAGTGGAGCCGCAGCAGCCACCCACAACAACAGACAACATACAGCCACTTGCAGCCTTAAATACCCCCCTGCTGCTACCAACCAAGATCCTAGGGGATTCTGCCCCTCCCATTACATCCATGCCTCCCAAATAATAGACAAAACCTTAAAATACATTTTCCCTCTATTATAATAAATCAATCAACTATTCTTCTACAGTTCCTAAACATTATCACAACATCTATTAAAACATCCATGAACTGATTCAGATGTACTCCCCCCTACACCAATCAGCTCATGGTATGACCTGGAACCTTTAAATACTGCCGAGTTAACACAGGGACTCTTTTTGGCCGAACACTCTGGAGAGGAGACATATCAGGTGAGTGACTTGCACGTACACACATTTCATTTATCCAGTCACATCACGTTTCACAAAGCACCGTTTTGCTACCTACAATTATAAAGAGCTTCAGGTTACCACTAACAATGTTTTCTCTTGCAGGCCTGATCTCCACTCATTCCCTGCTCCAACACATTCAATAAAACATTTGGCAATTTGTTTGTGTCTTGTTCTTACACATGTTAACTCAATGTGAAACCAAAAGTGCGTAATGAAGACTCCCTTCATTATATTTCCTCCCCCTCTCCTTAAGGTTTACAGTACCTCAAACTTCATGAAACAGTCAGCCGCAGTGTTTGTTTTCCCTGATCTATAGTGGACTGTAAAGCTGTATGGTTGCACGGCCAGGTACCATCCGGCAATGCGCATGTTGGCATCTTCCATTTGATGCAACCACTGGAGGGCACGATGGTCAGTCTCCAGGTAGAAGTGTTGCCCTAGAAGGTAATAAAGTGTATCATTAGCCCACTTCATTGCCAAACATTCCTTCTCCACAGTAGAATATCTGGTCTCTCTGTCCAGAAGCTTTCGACTCAAACACAACCGGCTGCATCTCTCCATCCACTTCCTCCAAAAGGACACCTCCCAGGGCCACACCAGAGGCATCATTTTAAAGTGTGAATGGCTTGTCAAAGTCAGGGGTGTGCAGCACTGAATGGGTGCAGATTGAGTCTTTGAGCTCCTTGAAAGCTGTCACATTCCTCGGACCAGTGTGCTTTATTGGGTGCTGTGATTTTTGTGAGGTTGTTTAATACATCTGAGCGCTCTGCAAAGTGAGGAATAGGCCCAGAAAACTCTTCACCTTCTTTGTAGTAGGGACAGGAAAATACTGAATGGCCTCCACTTTCCCAACTTGAGGCTTGATCTCCTCAAAACCAGTCACATAGCAGAGATATTCAACTTCTCTCAGGGCCACAGCACATTTACAGATGTAGCAGCTTAAAAGTTCCCATGTTTCTGTGACGGGGCCGTGATTGGTCCTTCACTGGTCCGTGACCGTAATGTAATCTCCTGCGATGACTTAGTCAGTGAGGCCCCGACTGGAAACGCCCCTAAACAGTCTGTGTGAAAACCAGCTGCAATGCCTCATTTGTCCACAGGGGAGGAGCAGTGATGTTCCGCTCTCACTGTAGACTGTCTAAAGACACATCTGAACAGATAAGCTGGGGTGAGCCGTAACATAGCCTAGATATTGATTTAAACAGTGACCATAGGCTAAATGGCGTAAAGCGCAAATGGAAAGAATTACGGGCGAATCAAGTATGAAATAAGTCAAGTATGTTTGGTTTTAATAAAGTTTGCATTATAAGCTTATGAAACCATCAAACATATATTTAGGCATTCCATGAAAGACTCTATTTGCAAGGAGCACAGGCAGGGACGTCACTAGGTTTAAGAAACTGGGGTGGCTTAGCCCATAGAGGAGAAAAGTTATTGCGCGCTAAGCGCGCGCCGAAAAATTTTTCAGAGCACCAATTAAAGCTTTGTCAATCAATTGATTAATCTAAGACGATGATGCCTCCATACACCTTCAGCTGCTTTACCAGCTAAACACCAGTTAAATTGTGCTAAAATACAAATAAAAACAATTGCAGGTGCCATACATACCTGCACAAAGTGTTACTACCAGCAGTGATGAATGCTTACTTTCTTGAAAACGGCTCTAATGTCCATCCTTCACCCATGCGTTTGCACTCTGCTCTTGCCGCTGTGAGGTTCGGCTCTGTGTACTTCAGATGTAAACACGCAAGCGGCAGTGAGCAGGTCGCATGGAAAACATGGACTGGAATTTCAGTGATGTGGGCGTTCTCTATATGAAAAAGTGGAATGGATTGTATAATGGCGCACTGAAGCGGCTCTCTCTACCGTACCCGATAAAATGAGATTTATGATCATATTTAAGTGAATAATGACAGTTTATATGATTATTGGTTTAAACTCATATTCTGGCCACTTTGTATTGCATAAATAGGCATTTTTTTGTGGAAAAAAAATTTAATAAATAAAAATAATAATAAAACACCACCAAATTATTTAGGGGGGCTTGAGAATACTTCAGTACCTCAGTGGTGGCTGAAGCCCCCCTAAAATAGGCCTAGTGACGCCACTGAGCACAGGCACAAAACAGGAGCTCGTCGAGGACATACAGACGTTTTGGCAAACGAGAGTCACCGTGGCCTTTTGCAACAGACTTATCTCTGGACTTTGTGTGGTGTATTATTATAATGGAGTGGGGCATAGTGGAAAATAAACAGTGGTGTCCATGTAGAATAAAAACATAAAATATATACTGCAAACTTTATTAAAACCAAACATACTTCACTTATTTCATACATATTGTAACGGACTGTGTATACACTGTGGCTGTTGAGTTGTGTTCAAGTAAGTTAGGCTGCAGTGTATGGTGTGACGCCTGGGGGGGGTGGCGTTGTTAGAGGCTGTGAAGCCTGTCAATCATGGCAGTTGCCATGGCGTTGAGGGGCACGAAGTAGCTGAGGTTGTTGGCTGAGGACCCGTGGGGGGTGTGTTCAGGTGTGTGTGTAGAAGAGAGCAGGGAGAGAGCTAATGTGTTAATGTTATATGCTGCTGTGCTTGCCAGTTTTTATTGTTTTTTAGCGTTGGCTACGGCCCACAGGAGCCTGTGTTCCAGTTTGGGAATAAAGTCCAGCAAAACAAGTTGCTTCGTAGCTTCAATGTTCCGGGTCACTACAATACTCTTTCCATTTACGCCATTTAGCCTATGGAATGGACGAAAATGAAAAGGAGTCATTCATGTTCATGAGCACACTCAAATCACAAGGCTACTGTATAGTATACAGTACTCAAACCGGCTGCACTCTCCGCTCTGTGATTTGTGACACTGGGAGAACAAAAAGCCCATCAAGTGCAAACAATGAGAATGCTAATTAGGGGTTTGTATGCTTTACCTGGTCTAAAGCGTGCACTACAGTAAATACCTGCATAACAAAGGGCTTCTAAAACGCTCGTCTCTGCAGCTCTATGTCGCGCACAACAACAACAAGCCCTCCCCTCCAAATAAACTGTTAATTTAAAAAAAAACCTCTCGCTTGTATCGGCAGGTCTGACACACAGGCCTGGCAGCCCCGTGACGTCTGAACCGTTTTTTGTAACTTTTTAAAGGGTTAGTTTGTTGTTTACATGCAGATAAGCGAGAGAGAGTGCGCAAGCACAAGAAAAGAGACGCTCCTGTAATTATGCAAAGACTAGTGGTGGCCATAGATCAATCGCGCCAATCGAACAGCTGATTGCGCCAATGCGTGATCAGCTGTTCCCCGGAGTAAACAAAGGCAGCTGTCCAGGTGGAAGTGGCATTTAAAAAACAACACCAAGAAAAACCACGAGAAAAACACGACAAAAGCACAAAACTCTTTAAACTGCTAGAGAGACCAGGACTCCACAGTTGCAGTGAAGAAAACAAAAACGAACAAAAGAGAAAAAAGTCAAAAAGCTACCTCAAAGGCTGGAAGAGTTTTGCGAATAGATTAATGGTGATTTTTTTTTTATCGCCCGATAAGAGTCTCACGTTAACGCAGATAACGGCCCACCACTAGTAAAGACAGAACAGACTAGATGTTGTTGATTTGGTGAATGCTGACATGTTAGATATAAACACCTTAAATTTAATTTCAATTCATGAACACGCTCAAATCATAAGGCTACTGTACAGTATGCAGTAGTCAAACCAGCTGCATTTTCCGCTCTGTGATCTGTGACACTGGGAGACTAAAAAGCCCATTACTGTAAGCGCAAACACAGGGTTAAGCAACGAGAATGCTAACGAGGTGTGTAAGCTACGTCATCTCCAGGTAGAACAACTGTAAATAAGTTCTGCGAGAGAAGGGCCATCTCCTGGTCATACCCTGTAATTAAATGAGTAGGTGGAGTTACAGTAAAAAATAGACACGCCCAGGAGAAGGAGGGGGGTCACTCCGGTCACGGAACTTGGCATTCAGCTGGCGTTAAGCTTGAACGCGAACTTTTGAGTTGCTACTACTGTACAGTGGTGAAGAAGCCCAGAGGCAGATTGCGCAGACCACCATTGGCATCTACGTGATCGAGGGTGTGGAGCTGTTCAGTGAACTCAGAAGCATCTCTTATGGATGGGTTATGCTATTTGGACTCATTTACACCCTCAATCTCAACTATCCACAGGAGCTCAAATACACATTTGAGTTCATCCAGAAGTTGAAAAAGTTGAAACCATTTGCATTAACATGCCTTTTGATGTAGGTTGATATGTCTCCACATTAACTTTATATGATAATTACATGTAAGGTTTATTTGAACGTTCCCTTAAGCTTTATTCAGCATTAACATTCAGGCATGTCCATTCGTCCACGTACAGTTTATTTAAGAATTTCAATAACCATTATGTTACTTATTTACATTCCCTTAACATGGTTAAAACATGTACCATAAGGCTTGGCATTTACTTAAAGTTTATGTGATTGAATTACATGAAAAATTGTCATGTGATTAAATTACATAAAGTCTATTTTTAAGGGTCAATTATTTTTTTGATGATTATTTAAGATGTTACTACGCCTCTGCCACTCCTACCTCCAGGGGTTAATTGTCCTGTCCCCAGTCTGTGTGTGTGATTGTTTCAGGTGTGCTGGAGGCAGAGTAGAGCAGGAACCACCAGCTGCACCCAATCCTGCAATCATCCTGCAACCTACTTATACTCAGCCCTGCCACTACCACGCTGCCAGATCGTAGTCACTGATCCGTTAGTACTGCGCATCAAGCCCACAGATATTGTTCTGACGGTTTTTCCTGTGCTGACTTTTTGTGATCTCCCCTGTAGATTGTAGCCTGCTCTGCTCTGCTCTCCAGCCCTTGACTTCCTGACCTGTTGCCCTCGCCTGCTCCACCAAGCCCTGCTCTGGATCCAGCCTCCTGGGGAGACTCTGCCTGTGTCATCCCTGTCCGGGCCCTGACCAAACCTGCCTTAAAAACAATAAACTAGTTTAACTTCATCCATCTGCTTCCCTTGTGTGTCTGCATCTAGGTTAATAGTCCAGCTAGCACTTAACATGAAAACCTTAATGTCAGAATTGGTCATTAAATAAATTCCATACACACTCTGGAAATACATAAAATGATTTTATTATAAAAAATCGTTTTAATTAATCATTATATAACAAACATAGGAACATTTTGAACAAAACAATAAACAGGTTTTTTTTTTTTTTTTTCACAAGGACCACAGGTCTTTTCTTAGAAGGAGCAGCAGCAGCACTCTCTGTCTCCTGAACTGCCAGGCAGACAAACAGATCCCGGATCTGCTTAGCCCTCCTCAAGTTTTTATGCAACGCATAAAAACGCTCCTGCATGCTGACGCTGTGGCACATAAAACTCGAGAGGTTCTCCCGAACCTCCGCATCATGCCTCTCGAAGTTCTACGTGAAAAATAATGAGGCTTGTATCAGTATAAAATCACACACATTGAACTGATGTTTTGTGTTTTTGATACTCACATATGTGGACACAGTGGTCCTAATGTCCATTAGAGATGGGGTTCCCTTCAGCCCCATCTCCACCCAGGCCATCGAAAGTATCGGATGATGTCCTTCGCAGCCCAAAGATGAAAAGAAGTAAGGGTTGGTCGGGACGGTCCTGTTGCGGAGGCGGAGCCAAGTACGGAACCATCCGTACTCCACCGCCTCCAGATAGAGCTGGGCCGTCCCGAACTTCCTTACAGTCTTGTGCTCCATGACCTGCAGAAGACAAAGTATGACAGAAAGCAGAGAGGTCATCCATTTATTACTCATCTTTGATGGAGGAAAAGACCCAAAGAGATTATAATGATACTCACGTTGATGAGGTAGCCCCTTTCGTCATCCCCGACAGCCTCCTTTACGTGCATCCGCGTCAGGACACCAGTGCGGTGTCCATAAATGGAGGACAGGTAGGCCGCCAGGTAGCCAAAAAATCTGTACCGCCTCCTCGGGTCCCGCGGCGGTGCCTTCTCGACCCCCCAGTTTCTTGTGGAGCTTCCTTAGCTCCCGTATGAGCATTTTGGTTTGCTCGTTGGTCACACGGGAGTGTTTGGGTGGAGTAGCACGGAAGTACTCCACGAAGGAGACGTCCCGGCCCACATAGAGTGTTACTGTGGTTGGGGCAGAAATTATGAATAGTTTGTATATTTGCTATTTATTTCTCATTCACTCACCTTATTGCGACGCAGGCGACCCTCAAGTGCAGCTACCTGGGCCTTCAACTCCTTTATCTGTTTTTTAAGGTCCCTGCAGCTGGGCCTGAGGCAGCCTGGCCAGGGCAGCAAGGGCCGTCTCTCTCGTTGTCTGAGCCCGCCGCCGTTCAATTTCTGCCACCGTGAGGTCCTTGTGGACCACGAGGTGCTTGTCCACATTTAAAATGTGGGGCAAGCACCCCGGAACGGGGCAGGGGCCAGGGGGGATTACGGTCCTTCCTTTGGCCAAATTATTCAGGATGGACCTCTCTATGGAGTTCCTCACTGCGTGTGTTTCACGCAGGTGTTTAGCGACGAGCTGGAGTGTTTTGCCACCATCATTCTTTGGCTTGGTCATCTTTGAAATAAGAGAAAGGGTTTCAGTCAGAAACACCGCCTCGAGATGTTACTACGCCTGTGATGACGGTAAAATAGTTTGTTATGCGACGCTCAACCCGACGCTAATTAACGTAAATTTCGACAGAGTTCAGCCTCAGAAAACATTAAAACAGTTAATAATTACAATATTTCCGGCATACAGTCATCCCTCGCTATAACGCGGTTCACTTCTGCGGACTCGCTGTTTCGCAGATTTTTTTTTGTGTGATTTTGCATGCTTTTTTTTTTTTTTTTTTTTTTTACAGCGTACTGTACAGTATGAACGCGCATTGTGTTCTGCGTCCTGATTAACTAAGGGAGTACTGTTCAAAATGTGTGTAAAAAAAGTGGATAAATGTGTGGTTAGGGGTTTCACGACCTTAAAACATGTATAATAATTGTAAAACTTACATCGGATTTCTTTTATTGCGGGTTATTTTTAGAACGTATCCCCCGCGATAAACGAGGGACCACTGTATACTCACTTTTACTTGCTCTCAAACTCAATGATGGACTTCACTGTTCAGTCTTCTCCGGTCCTCTGGCCTCACTCCAGTTACGTCACGCTATATAAGCGGGGAGGGGAGGTGGGGGGGGCGAAATCACGCCACTTTTACCACGTGAACAACGCGTGTCCAGCGCGTGTCAGTGTGCACTTTATTAGGGTCATTACGGACGTAGTAAATTGCCGTTATATTACCACGTTTTCAGCGTGTGTCCAGCACGTATCAGTGGGCACTATTCACAGTCATTACTGGCGCAGCGTGTGTGACTGAAAACATGACTTTACAGTTTTTTCTGATGGCTTAAACACTTACATGGATTCTTATAGCACAATTTCTAAAACTATTAACATTTATCACAAAACCCTTCACTGAGTTTGCAAAACTGAAAGCACAAACATTGCTTTGCACTTAGTTTGCAATTTCGTAACACACACTTTGCATATGTGTAAATACAATTCACTGCACAGGACTCCTTTTGCAAAACTGTAAAAACAGCTCCACTGCTTTACACTCAATTTCCAGATGATCTACACACTCCTATCAAAACTACACATATTTATGGCTATTTTTTACACAATTCTGCCAACTGTCAGGCCACACTTTCACATGTGAAAACTTTTATTCATAATTACTTCACTTTGCAATCAGCCTGAGCACTATAAATAAGCCACAGGTAAGCTTTTTGTGTGGAGAACAATGGAAGGAGACAGAAGAGTAAGAGGAGTGAGAGTAAGAGGAGGGCGAGGAAGAGGACTTGGAGGTGAAGAAGCAGAAGGACGAGGACGTGGACAAGGAAATGAATTCGGAGGAAGAGGAGGAGGAGGTGCAGAAGCAAGAGGCTCCCATGTCATGTCAGGCCTGGATACGACACGCCAGGAGATATTTTCCCCGGTGCCTAGCAATGGAAGACATTGCATGTGATGTGGACGAGATTTTGTGGCCAGACCCAGTAAGAAGACAAGACTGATTTTTTTCCCTCAATGACTGTCATTTTATGTTTTGTTTTTTTTTGTTTGTGCCTTGACCTGAAAAACACACTTTATGTTTACGTATTTGGATGTGTGTAAATAAATATCCATTCACTTTGACCCCTGTGTGTTACTGTAAAAGGTACTGAAAACCGATATGCCCTGCACACAGGATAAGCAAAAGCCAAAAGAGTTTTTCATTGTTACTGTCAGTGTGCAGTGGCTGCTTTGTGTGCTTACTGATATTATGAGTTGTGTGCACCGTCGGATACAAAAATAACTATTTTTAAAAGAGTGTGAACAGTTTAGCAAAAAGTGCTTATGCAACAGTACAAAAACATGCTTTTGCAAGTGATCTACTGTGTTTTGCTATTTGGGTGAAAGGTTTTGCGATTTGTGTGTAGAGTTTTGCAAAAAAAGCCAAAAGTTTCAAAAATTGCGTCTTAGCTATCAGAAAAAACTGTAATAGTTTTAGAAATTGTGCTATAAGAATCCATGTAAGTGTTTAAGCCATCAGAAAAAACTGTAAACATTTTCTCCAGGTGTTAACCTTCCCTTTATTATAATTTAGGTGAGCTTCATTTATTTTCATGTTTTACAGTTGGAGAATTGACAGACACATCTGACTCTGAGATTGTGATAAAAACAACATCAAGAGAGTTTGATCAAGCTGATACACTGGTGAGTGCAATTTAAAACATATTTGGGTGATCATTTTTGTGATTAATCTGCCCTCAACCTGTGTGGGTTTTTGACATCGGTCTACCAGTACTAAACAAATAATTATGTCTTTACTACAGCCATTTGAACCTCTTCACAAAAGCAGTCCTGTACACAAAGAGCCTGACAAGGTGTAAGTGTGTGTGTCTGTGTGTGTGTCATAGAAAATTTAGCTTTTACAGCATTTGCATACATATTTATTTGCTATCAACATAGCTTTGTAATTTGTGGTTATTGTAGCATTTACTATATGTAAATGTATTGCTACTCCGATATCTAAATGTTTGTTTGGTTTTGCAATGTCACCAATATATTTGAGTACACTATGATTTATGTTTTTATGCCCTCATAGGAATGGTGCTGGGGGGCTGTCACGCTCTACTGGAGTACAACAGGTAATGGAGTATTATAATAGTTGCATAGAGTCTTCATTGTCCCATGACTCTAGGTATGAAACAAAACAATAGCAAAATGTTTACATAGACACCATTAATGTAAATATTATATGGTCTAATAAGAATAACTTAAATGATCCTCAGAGGGAAATTCACTTGTCTGCCAGCTCATCTACTATTCAGTGAAGAATTATAAAGTGATGGCTGTGGGTACAAAGGATCTTCTATATCTCTCCATCCTGCAGTGAGGAGAGAGGAGCCGTCATCCACCATCTGTTTTTACAGTAATGTCATGATTATAGTAATACCATTAGTCCAAAGTCTATTGAAGTAAGCTCAAAATCATAGTATTTTGTTTATTTCATTCAGGGGGAATATAAAGTCACTCCAGATGAACTGTTAACTGCAACACTTTTGTTAATGTGCCTGACTTAAGATTTACAACAATAAAAGTAAACAGGGAAATGTGAAAGTGTGTCCACTGAACATCATCTCCTTGCATTTGGAAGCTATTCTTAATTTTCTCACATCCTTAAAGGGATAGTTGAGTATTGCATGAATCCCTATAGTCATATAAGCAGGTACATTCCCTTTAATTATCAGTGCCTGTTGTTTTGAGAAATGTGCGATGCTCTGTGGACACAAGTTGTCTATAAGAGCATTTTGGAATAGTAGGATTGTGTATTTGATTAGTTTTGAGGGACGGAGTTACCTGTACCATCCACCTCCATTGTGTTTCACTGAGCAGCTCGCATCTCTGCCTCACGGCTCTCAAAACAACAGGCACTGGGAATATACCTACTCATGTGACTATAGGGATTATTACAATAGGCACATTTTCCAAAATGTTGAATGATCCCTTTTAAGTAATCCATAGAGTTAGTTACATAATTATGTTGTCATTTGATTGAATATTTAGCCTATTTCTACATTTCTTAATTTCAGATTATACACTTGGATGAGGACGATGCTTATGCAGGTACCTCCGGATGTCTTGATGTCAAAAGCTCCTGTTACAGGTGTGTTTTGTTTCATTATATAACAAAATATCACAAACTCAACATTATTGAGGGGAAAAACACATTTCTCTCCTGACAAAGATTAGATTGTTCAGTTTAAGCTGGAACATCAGGCATCTATATTTATATTGTGTATTCATAATGTTTTCATTTTGCAGAAATTACACCAACCTGTTTTCCCCTATTGTCATTGACGATGAGGATGATGAGGATGAAGTTGTCATTCCTGAGGAAATAAATAACATGCGTGAGTCATATAGACATAAGTAGAAAATTAACCAGGTCTCTATTCTGTCCAAATTACATTTTACAAAAGTGAGAAGTCACTAAAATGAACACCAATCTGACTTTCTCTGCCTTTACTGCTTGGATCAGGTCCAGTTGTTGAGATGTGTGTTTGAAGAGAGTCCATTGGAATTAGGTTAATAAGAGTAAAAAATTGCTCATTGTTTTAGAGACTGACTCATCAGTGTCTCTCGTGTCAATGAAGTGTCAGGATATGGTTTATGAATATGGAATGAAAGATTTTTGAGCAAAGTAGCTACTACATTTTGAGTATATTTTTAAAGTCTAATGTAAGTTTCTCACTTTTTCTAGACCCACAAGTGTGCAGGCACCAGAAATCATTGCAAATTTGGCACTTGCAATTGACCACAAGAAAGTCAGCAGGTTTAACATATCAAGATCTAATGTATGGGATGGAGTTGTGAGAGGATTTCGACGCAGCTCTTACTCCGACAACAGTGACATCTTTGTTAAGTTTGCTGACGATGCTGGGTCCTTTGAAGACGGGTTGGACACAGGTGGACCGAGGCGAGAATTCCTCACGCTTCTGATGAACCACCTGAGAAATCGCCCCATCTTCGATGGACCTCCAGAAAGGCGATACCTTGTGTACAATTCCACAGGTGTTTTTTTTATTTTTGCGTCAAAAAAAATATGTAACTGTATCAAAAATATACATATATTTTATAATCTTCCACTGATGTAGATGGTATTTATCCATAATAATTCTGTACTCTCTGTAACAGCTGTCAGGGAAGATTAATACTTTCTTGAAGGCAAGATGATTGCTGTGTCTATAATACACGGGGGACCAGCACCACATTTCCTCTCAAAGCAACTTGTCGAACACATAATAGGGAAGCCAAGTTTCACCGCCACTGTGGAAGATATAACCGATGAGGAGATAGGGAAAGCTCTACGTCAGGTAGAAAATAATCATCACTCAAGGAATGAATTTACTAAGACTACTCTCAAGAGATAAGTTTTATTTTTTTAAAGGGATGGATTTCCACTTATTTCAATGAGAAGTAAAAGTCATTTTGTCCTTCTTTTTTTAATCCTAGATTTGTATCAATGAAGGAAAGGAGCAGTCAAGCATGCATATTTTTGTTTTGGTCTTACAATAAATGTCTTTTAAATAGGTGCAGGAAGCAGAATCGGAGTCTTTGCAAAATCTAATTTTGCAAAACAGCACTATGTTCCAAACAGCAGGATGCTTCCGACGTGTCAAAGGTTGTGAAAAGCACACACTCGTGGAGGACTACCTCAGATGGTACATTATAGACCGCAACCACATTGCCATTCAACGGTAATATTATTTTAATTTTTTTTAAATAATGTTATTTAAACTTTTTTGCCAACAATCATCAAAAGATTTAACAGTTTAGTGCCTGCCTGCTACAATGTATGTATATTTGCATACATTGTTGATATATGTTTGGTAGTTGTTGTTTTTTTTTCTGTCAGACCTGATAAACTACATGTACTGTATGCCTTACACAATAATTGTCCTTCATAGATTCAAAGATGGACTGGCATGTCTGCAATTTTTGACTGCACTGCAGCAGCATTCTGGTGTGCTGGCTCCTGCCCTATATCATTCTTCCAAGGCCCTGACTGCTGCCGAAATGGAACGCATGTTCAGTCCAGACCTGAGCCCAAGAGGAAGCAACAGGCAGCAGAAGGAGGTCAAAGTAATTGGATTTTGGGCTGATTTTCTTCTCGATTGTGAAGGTTTGTCAAGGCTGTTTTTAAATTTAAATTAAAAAAAATATATATATATATATATGAATATATATATATATGAATGACAGACTACTAATGATTCACTATGTTTTTAGATGATGCACAGTCAAATAATGCACTATTTTTTCTTTTTAGAAAAAGTGACTGCTGTGTCCCTCGAGGATGTGCTGATGTTTGCCACTGGTTTATCAGCACTTCCACCAGCAGGAATGACACCGCCTCCAAGCATTGACTTTTTAACTGATTTACCTTTTCCAATGGCAAGCACATGTGCAAACACACTGAAGCTACAGCTCTTGGAATCCTACAGTGTCTTTAAGACAAACATGGAGTTTGGGATCCAAAATGCTCCAGGATTTGGATGTTTTTAGATGTCAAAGGGACTATGCATAAATGTAAGAGCTAAGAGCTGTGGCCTGATTTAGGCTCTCTTTATTGTCTTTTTTTTCTCAACTTACAAGGTCACGGTAACTTGTTTGCGTTAGTCACTGCCTCTTGTAAAAGGCGATTTGGGACTTTAAAGTGATTGTTCACCCGTGTGAGGGCTTCCATACATTGTTTGACTTGTGCAGTTAGTTACTTGCAAATCTTACCCATAAATATTTCAGAGCCATGTCCTGATTGTTTATTTTGCTGTTTCCTGGTTTTTACAGCTCAATAAAGTATATATTTTAAAAAACAACGTAAAATCAGAGCAAATGTGTTTTGCAACTAATTGGTGTTTACATAAACATTGAATCAGAAAATAAATACAATTTAAGTTTCACTTCAGTCCCAGAGTTGGAGAGAGAATCTGTGGAGTTTCAAAATAAAACAGTCGTAAAACACACGAAAGCTAAACTAATGAACTATGTAGAATATTTACAAATGCAGTAGCATATTTAAAAGAACATACACTGGTAAAATGACCAAATCACCCCCCACTTTGGGAACATTGCAATAGTCCATGTTTATAGCCCAGCTATTTCCTTCAGAGTGATGTACAGTTCTGAGGCTGTCTTCCAGTCTTGTGGCTGTTGTAGTCTGTTTTGTTCCACTGCCTGTTGTAGGTATTCCTCCATGTCTGGATCACCGCATATATCAGTCACCTGCCTTGCCTCAGGAAACACATCCAGTTCCCTGTCTTCAACAGCGAATCCACAGTCCCTTGAACCAAATCTGCAAAATTAGATGATACAGTGATATTAAGGACAAGGTTTGAAGTGGCCATTGTTAGATTGTTTGCTTGTTGATATATAGAAATTTTATAAACAATGGTAGAAGACAGATAGCTTCTAAATTCAAGAATGGATTATACCAACATGTACAATTGTCCAAATATATTCTAGTTTAGGCTATACCAAAACACGTTGCACTTTTTGTAGTGTATGTGATCATTGTTACCTGTGAGGCAATCGATATAGTTCATTTGGAATCCCTCCTGGACATGATGCAAGTCTGCTTGGTCGAATCCGGTGCTTGTTCCATAGATCCATGCATTCATCCAGGTCTTGCTGCAGAAGATTACTGAAGCTAAATCTCAGTAAGCCCTGGTGTTCAGCCCTGGTGGCTGCCATTGAAGAGTCCAGAGTCTCACAGGTCTCCAAACAAGTCCATCCAAAATTGAGACCTAGGGATACATTAGATGCAAAGTAGCTTATTTCACATAAGAGGAAAAAAATAATAACCACAAGTCACGTTTTCAATGCACTAGTGCAGGGGTCGGCAATTAAGTTTGGACGCGGGCCAATTTTTTTTCTGACAATTCCATCGCGGGCCATGACCATGCGCGCGGGGGGGGGGGCTGAGCGTCCTGATTGGCTGAGTGAGAACCGCACGTGTGTTCTGCGTCCTGATTAATTAAGGGAGTACTGTACAAAATGCGTGTAATAAGGTGTATAAAAGTGTGTGGTTAGGGGTTTTACGGCCTTAAAACATGTATGATAATTGTACTTACTTCGCGGATTTCGTTTACGCCCACTGCGTCTGTCATGAAACAGGCAACCTGCCTTAGCAACGTGCCGTAACTAATGTATACAGCAGCGCAGATCTGCGGCTGATGTGCATTCACATTCATATTTGATATTTGAGCCGACCTTGTTTGGTTAATATATATATATATATATATATATATATATATTTTTTTTTTTTTTAAATAAATCAACGTCATCTAGCGGGCCAGATATAATTTGATGGCGGGCCAGTTTTGGCCCGCGGGCCGCTAATTGCCGACCCCTGCACTACTGGATACATCTTAACAGAAGCATCACAGAGAAATCTGAATGTAAACCATATGATTTTCACAATAGTAATCAACTGCTGATGTGATTCAATAACTAATAAGAATTCCTTTGGATTCCTTCATTATCACTACAGGATGCTTGTGAGCAGCTTTTCTATTGGACTATTGGGTCTATTTCTATTGTTTTGTCTTTTCAGTGTAATTTTCACTCAATGAAATCAAACTTTTTTATGCAAATCTTCTTTCAAGTTTTACTCCGGCATTCCCGTAACTATGGTAACTCAGTGTCGGAGGGGAGAGATGGTGAATGCAGTTTTTACACGTGTCCAGAGTACAGTCGTTTCACACTTGTAGCAACAACAGGAGACTGTGTCAGACAAGTTCTCAAATGTTGACTAAACTTTACAAACAGAGTCTCAAATTGACATGCTAGATAAACAGCTAAACTTTAGCGCCGATGCTCCGTGTTTAGATCCCAGCCTGGTGTGGCTCACACGCACGCTGTAAACAATGCTGTGTGACAAAATGCCAATAAAACATCACCGCCCTGCGCTGATATACACTGATCTCATAAATTTCCCAAATGACAAATAACGACGGAGGAGTCGCTACGACAGTCAAACAAACTAACAACAAATCACGTGCTATTCTTTAAAAAAAAACTTTGCAATCATACATTTAATTCTTTAAGGGCCTTAATTTTCACCAAGTTGATTTACTACCTTTTAATACTTTTTATACCCTGCGGAGACCCTGTTAAGTGGTCTGCTTTACAGGTAAACAGTTGAAGAACACTAATAATATTCACAATGACAAACAAGGAAGGGGGTTTTAATTACCAGCACTAATCAGTTTAACAGAGACAGGGGTGATCACTATACAGCTTCCACTGTACTTTTCATCCATCAAACACAGATGTACCTACCTCCCTCTTCTGAAAAAAGACCACCATGACTCGATGCGCTGATTCCCTGTTGACGAGCCGTAACTGTGGCTAGAAGTGCCTGCATAGTAGTCCGTATGACCATGGCACAGGGTACACTGTATTGCTGCCATAGTCCCATTTTCTGTTCCAAGGTCAGTTCTTAACCTCATTGGAACCACACCAACAGTCTTGACACAGTTAATATAATTGTGAGCGATGACAGATGGATTATTGTTTGTTGGTCCACAAACAAGCCACATCATTCTCCTTGAAAAGCCATCTATACATCCTGAGATGGCCAGGCCAAATGGTTTCAGTTTATCATACCCATATACATGCCATATGTAGTTTGGACCCATGGAGTGATAGGTGCGTCTTGTAAACCTCCTGCGTGTTCTCAAAGCCGTCCCTCTGGATTGAGTTGTTTCAGCAACCTCATTACTACATCACGTTTAACGCGAATCCTGTGTTTTTGTTGCAGAACTTGCCACATAGTCCGATAACCGAAGAGTTGGCCTGGTCCTTCCAGCTCAATCAGAATGGCACGCCTCACCTCAGGGAGTGGGGAATAGTTAAATCTTCTGCTCAGCCCTGCTTCTTTTAAACGTGTCTTCAGCGTACGCAGACTCATGTTTATGTTGTGAATTGTCGACAGCATATCCAGTATCACGTCATATCCATGTCCTGCATCGAAATATTCTTTAATAGCAGCGCGTACGTTGTCACTAACAGCGCTCATATTTTGAAAACATGTAAACGATGCCCTAAACAATGTCCTTCCGGTTCAAAGGACCATCAGTCCAATCAGAGACGATTCATGTCGCCCGAGGGTACCTACCCTTTCCGTTTTGAATTTGCTAATGTGTTTTTCGATTTGCTATTGTGTTTTTGAATTTGCTATTGTGTTTTTGAATTTGGTAATGTGTTATTCGATTTGCTATAGTGTTTTTGAATTTGCTATTGTGTTTTTGAATTTGCTATTGTGTTTTGCACTTCAGGGCCACCGTAATTTTCACACATTTAAATAAACAAACGTTGAACGTTGTCTGAGGGGAGGCCCAAAGTCTTTGACTTTGAAAGCCTGCACTAGAGGTTAGATGGGCACAGCCTGTAACTTGTTCCCTGGTAGATAAATGTGTCTGTGTTAACGAGGAAAGAACAGAACTCTATGGGTTGAAAGGGCTCAGACATTTATGTTGCTCAAATGTAATTATCTAAGAGAAGTTCATGTTTTGCAGGAAATGTGAAATTGACATTATTCGGTGCTGTTTGTTGCATATTATATCCTTGTAATTCTAACGTGTGTGTATTGTTTCAGTATCGTGTGGAAATCCAAGACCATAACTACAGCATGTCGGTCAGAGAGGACAAAGAAGCCTGCAGCTCACAGGCAGTGTCCACGCTGCAGGGACAACCAGGTTAGAAATCTGGGTTTTATTTTTAATACATTTATTTTTCAATGGTTTATGTCCCAAATTGTTCAAAATGCCATTCTCCAGAACGAGACAATTAGACTGCTTGACAAAATGTAGAAATCATGACAGAATCTATTTTCAACACTGAGTGTTTTGAGACATTGTACAGGCAGATTGCACTGTATATAGCAGTCATTTACATTTACATGAGTGTAATAAGCAGTGCATTTCCATCTAATCTTAAAACTTTGCTCTGTGAAATCTTCACTTTTCAATTTCAGCTTGTTTAGTAAGTACATTTACTGAAGCCTGACATCCTCTTTCTTAATTCTCCAAAGCACCAGCACTCTGCTACACCTACCAGCCTGCCTCACAAAAGAAAGTGGACCTCTGTAGCCCGTCCTTCCCAGCCTTCTCCTGGGCTGCTGAGTCAAGTTTCCACTGCTTCTACCAGCTCGTTGGACATGATCCCAAGTTGCCAACATAATTTGTTGAGGTATGATTAGACAAAATCTGTTTTTTCAACGCAACACATGACATTTTCCTCTGTCTCCATCCTGCAGGCCGCCTCCACCTGCAGACTGTGGAACATAACTGTACCCTGACCCAGCACCTGTCAGGCTCTTCCACCAGCCTTCTGGCCACATCCACCTGCAGACTGTGGCAAACAGCTGTACCCTGATCCTCCACCTGCCAGCCTCTACCACCATCCTGCAGCCCGCCTCCAGTTGAAGACTGGCAAGCAGCTGGAGCCCGACACTCCTTCTACCATCCCTTGCCAACAACCTGCAGGCAACCTCCACCTGCAGACTGTGACAAGTAGACATGGCCTGACCATCCACCTACCAGCCTTTGACAACAACCTGTAAGCAACCTCCACCTGTAGAAAGTGGCAGACGGTTGCAGTCCAAAGCTCCACTTATTAAATCAATTCAATTCAATTCAGTTTAACACAATCCATGTACCACCAAATCATGACGACGTCAACGTTATCTCATTACACTTTGTATATAGAGCAGGTTTATTAAATCATTAACAGCCTCACCAAGTGCTTGCTCCACCAGGAGCAAGTACTTGGTGAGGCAGTAGCTTGATCATCCACCTCAAAGCCTCAGGCTACAACATGCAGGTGGAGGCAGCCTGCAGGTTGTAGCCTGTAGTGGTAGGTAGTTAGTTCTTACTTGTAAGGAAATGTAATTGACCAAACTCCACCTTCTGTTTGTCTGACATGTCTGTCTCTCTGTTTTGTGTGTTGCTGGATGTGACCTCTAGTCTCCCTCTCACCTGACTGTCAGCTCACCACCTGCTGCTCATCATCCAGTCATCCTAGAGGACTGATTCAACCTTCCAGACTTCCAAATTTGTTTTTTTGAATCCTATCAAAAAATCCTACTTTAATCAAAGCAAAGTGCAAATTAGCTGCTGAGCCTCCTATCAAGGCCTTGTTCCTCATTATCTCTGTGCAGTGTGTGCAATATTCCTGTGCTAGAATACATCGTCAGGTTTGCTATGTGATTAAACACAAAAATGATTCTTTAACATAAATCATCTGAGCACACTGTCAATATCAGTTTAAAACTGGATTTTTATTTTATTTTAAAGAACAACCACAACAACAGCAAGCCATACGGACAAACAAGCAGCTAAATTAAAACAAACCAGAATATGAGGAAAAAACAACAAAAAACACAAATAACCCACCCACCCCCTGGATCCAGAACTCCACATCACACAAATTACACCTGCAACCAGTGGTTAAATTGGCTTTTGTAAGGAGGGGGAGCCCTTCTTGAGAGTGGTCAATATCTCTCAAAACATTTGTATTTACCTCGCACCATCGGTTTAATACATATTTTATCAATTTATAACCTACTTATTTACATCACACATCAATTCACATATTGGTAGCTTATTGTGTAGTGAGGGCTAAATAATACATAACAGAATGCTTCTGCATCCTAAAATAAAATGGATTGATTGACTATATAAAAGGATTTGTGCATATTTGAAACATACTGTTTTTTTTGCTTTAATCCATGATAGTGTGAATTTGATAGTGATTGGATGAGAAGTATAAACATACCATTCCAACACACTATTGGTTTGTACGCGATGCATCGCCCCTGCATCTAGATTCGGTGGGTTGGACCCCTAAATCACTCAAATGGGGGAACGTGAAGTTGAGAAGTTAACAATTTATTGCTACACAAAACAATACTTTGGCAGTATAAGAAAAAAACAAAAAAAACAAATAGAGCTCCCTAATATAAAAAATAAAATAAAATAGAAAAGTTCAAATAAAAGTGTCCCTTCTTCTTGTCAGAAGTCAAGAGTTCAGTAAGTTCTGTGGTGTATGTATGTAATGTTCTGTCATATGACTTGCTACCCTGGTAGATTTTTGTGTTCTTTTCTTATCTGTATCTGAGATAGTGAGTGAGGTGAGATGATGTCTGGATTCTCCAGAATGGATACTAAGGCTGGCCACACCATGTTCCGTTCTGTCCAAATCGCTCGTCCTCCTGGCTCGCCACCGAACCTCCACGGATTCGGGTCAATTCCTAATCCAGCATAGAAAAAAACAAAAAAACAATCTACACATAAAGTGCAGCAAAAATAACCATTACTCTCTATTCAATCACATCACATTATCCTACTTTCACTTTTCACTCTAAATAGCTTCTGTATCTATACCCAGATGCAGGTAGCATTCAAGTCATTGTAAATGAGTGTATACATTTACAGTATAAGTATAAGTATTTTTACCATGACAATTATTTAGCATTAACTCATGTTTTAACATATTTTTAAACAGTTCCTTGAATCACTATTTATCTTTTTTTTAACTGCAGCATATTTCTCCTTTTAACTTTTTTTTGTCTGTAAATGAACAGTATTTAAACAACTACAGTGCAATATAACACCATCGTCATATCAATACAAATATGCATGAAAATGAGTAAGGGCTGATGCACCACCTTAATTTTTTTTTATCAGATCATATCATAGCATCTATACCATTACAATACTTATACACATATAACTAGTCATGATATCTTCCGCTCCATGAAACACGTTAATGCACAGTAGCACACATATACATGTGGTTGTTTAATGTATTTGGATTATACTAAAATGCATTTGTTTTCATGAGGCTGAAACAGGTAGCCTAGTGCATCCCAAATTTTTCAACATTACCATTTTAATATAACACTAGAACATTTCTAAAGAAATTTTGAGTGTGCCTGACTCTGGCCCCGTCGCCCCCATACATTATTACTGACACTGCTCAGCAAATTTAGTACTAGAAAAAGTTTGCTGTTGCTGTATTCAAAAAGCACACCTTAAATAGTCTTTTTTTTGACAATCTTTATTTATTTTTCAATTTAAACAATACAACATTAAATATGTAAAGAAAAAGAAAAGAAAAGAAACAGCATGTGTGAATTACATTAATGTTAAACCAATCCGGTTAATTATGTCTTCCCTTGTATGACAACCATTTTTCACTCCGTTTCAGAAAAACATCCTCTTTCAATCTCAGTTTATATGTAAGGTGTTCCATCTGTAGTATATCATCTATAATGGACATCCACTGTTTGTGACTTGGAGTGTCAGGCTTAAGCCAGTTCTTAGTGATGGTCTTCTTCCCAGCAACCAAAAGAATCCTAGTTAAATATTGATCACCCGCATGTACCATGCCCTCCAAATGACCAAGGTATAGAACTGAACAAGATTTGGGAATCACATACCCCAGAACATTACAAATAACCAAATGAACATTCTCCCAGAAAGGTTGTATTTTGATGCATTTCCAAAAAAATGTGTGTGTGGTCTGCATCCATATGGTACTTTTAATTTTAGGCGTAATGAAGTATCGAATCATATTCTTCCAGCTAAACTCCCTCCATTTCAAAGACTGTGTTGTAATTTGGTGCATTTTCCACATATCAAACCATAAACCCTCTGGAATCCCTACACCCAGCTCCCTTTCCCATTTGGCTCTAACATATAATGTTGAATCTGTTTTAGAATCCATTAAACATCTGTACAAAACCGCCACCGCCTTTGGAATAGCTTGACTGTAACCTTTTACAAGTAGTTTTATTATGGGGTGTATTTTGTCTTCAGCTGTTTTGATACTTTTGTTATAATAGTCCCTCATTTGTAAATATCTGAATAAGTCCTGATTCGTTAGATCATGTGTATTCTTTAGTTCTTGAAAGCTTTTCATTTCTCCTTTTTCACAGTTGTACATATAGCTGTAATTCCTTTTTCTATCCATTGATTAAATCTAGCATCATGTTTTCTGGGCACACATTTATCATCAAATGCAATAGTCCAATTTCCTTTCCTATTTTTAGTTGTTTCACTGTAGAATACCATATATCCAAAATAAGAGATATCACTGGGTTGAAATTCTGTTCATCTTTTATATAATTGGGGGTCTCTGTTTCCCCAATACTTGTTTGAATTGGGTATTTTAATGCAGACATTTCAATGTCTTCCCATCTAGATACGTATCCCTCATCACACCAGTAGCTTAGCTGTCGCAGTTGTGCAGCACGAAAATATTCTTTTAGGTTTGGGAATGCCAATCCCCCTTTGTCTTTAGATAATTGCAATGTGGCATATCGTATTCTGGGCCGTTTACCTCCCCATACAAATCTTGAAATGCACTTATCCCATTTAAAAAACTGGTCTTTCGATATATCAACAGGTAAGGATAGAAACAAATATAGCAGACGTGGTAGAATGTTCATTTTTACCACATTTACCCTGTCAGTTAGTCCTAATGGGTAAGTGTTCCATCTGTCAATATCTCTCCTTATGTTTTTGTCAATGTGTTCATAGTTACTACTATATATTTTAGAGAGATCTTTGGTTATATTAATTCCCAAGTATTTGATTAGTTTTGCTTCCCAGTTTATCTGCGATTCCCTAAGTTCTTGGTTTGGTGAACAGTTGAGCATGAGAATTTGAGTTTTAGGTATATTTACTTTATAGCCAGAATAAAAACCAAATCTGTCAAGAAGTTGTGTAAGCTGTTTGAATGAGTTTGCTGGATTTTTAAAAAATATCATAATGTCATCCGCAAACAAACTTATTACATTTTCTTGTTTATTGATTTTTATGCCTTCTATTGAACTGTCCTGTCTGATCATCTGGGCCAATGGCTCAATATATAAGGCAAACAGCCTGGGGCTAAGACAGCAGCCCTGTCTGGTTCCTCTCTCCAAGACAAATCTTTCTGACAAAGAGCCATTGCAATGGCAAAGAGCCATTGAGCCATTGCAATGGCAAAGAGCCATTGCCATTGACTCACTCTAGCTGTAGGCTTGTTATAGATAGACCTGATGCACTGAACTGACTTTGAGTTAAATCCAAATTTTGCCAAAGTTAAATAAAAGAATTCCCAATTAACTCTATCAAAAGCTTTTTCCGCATCTAAGCTGATCAAAGCTGCTTGTATGTTGTCTTTATGTATTTTATGTATAATGTGCATTGTTCTAATATTATCTTGCCTTTGTCTATCCCTAACAAACCCACTTTGATCCTCATCTATTAAGTCTGGTACAAATGATTGGAGTCTATTTGATAGAATTGAGGTGTACAATTTATAATCTACATTTAGTACTCAAATCGGTCTATAATTTTGACAATATTCCCTGTCTTTAGAGGGTTTGGGGAGTACTGTAATGATTGCTTCAGTCCACGAGGGGGGTATTCTATCATAAGTCATGATCCAATTAAAACGTAGTGTGGAGCAGTGGTGTTAGTTCTTCGCTAAATTTCTTGTACCACTCAGAAGGAAATCCATCACTACCAGGTGCCTTGCTTGATTTTAATTTTTGTATAGCCTTCCAGGATTTCATCTATTGTTATCTTAGCTGTAATCTGTTCATTTTGTTTAGTGCCTATCGAGGGCAGGTCCAGAGAGTCAAGGAAGGTTCTTATTTCATTCCGGTCTAAAGTCGATGGCTCAGAATATAGTTCTTTCTAATAGTTTCTAAAAATGTTTTCAATTTCTTTTGGTTCACATTCAGGCTGGTTTGTTTTTGGGTCGCGTATTTTATTAACTGTGGTTTCTGTCTGTTGTTTCCGTAAGCGTCATGCTAACAATTTCATTGCTTTGGAACCTGATTCATAGTAGTTTTGTTTTAAATATCTTGCTTTTGTTTCTGTTTCATATTGAAGTGAGTTATTAATTTCCTTTGCTTCTGTTCCAGTTGTCTCAATTATGTTATATACATTTTATACCGTCTTATCCTTTCTCTTTTGATATTACTTGTAATTGCAATCAATTTTCCACGTATCACAGCGTATTAAAGTGAGTTTCTTGTAGGAAATTTATCTGTGTTTTTTCTTTTTTAAGTTTGGTCATTATTCTAGCTCTTTTGACTGGGTTTCCTAAGCAGTTGACATTCAAAGAAAGAACTTTAAGTTCTCCCTGTTTGGTGTCCATAAACTATCTTAGTTGTCTTAACTTCGTAAATATTCATCCACAGGCTTTCAGTTAAACATTCATGAATGAGTAGCACTTTCGAAAACTGTTCAGTGCTTATTTGAACTATATACAAAAAAAGTGACCTCCACAAAGAGATGTCAACAACCCTGAACTTCTGCTGACTCTCTTGTTGTCTTGAGGGGGAAAGCCTCTCACAAAGAAAGAGCCCCCACCCAGTAATGGGATTCAATCCAAACAGGATTAATATTCTCATACCAGTCCTTGCAGCTGTATATCAGTCCTGAAGCCAACAGTCCATTTATCTATAACCCATTATAAAAAACTGTATACTGCTGTATTTTAAACCTTCTTCAACCTTGGTGAGCAAAAACCTTTTCATATTTGTTTTAACTCTGGTTAACAGTGAACCAAATACTTAGTTGGTGTTATTTCCCCTCAGATGAAAGTCACGCAATCTTACGTGCGCGCGTCTGCCGGCCTCCCCGCTGCGTCTGCTCCCGGTCTGTGTCCATGTCGCGGTTCCAGCTGATTGTAGCCTCTTAACGATTGTGGTCCCCGTGTTTTCCATGTCGTATCCTCTCTCCCGCAGGTCTCTGGTTGCCTCATCTGCACTGCCATAGGTTTTCACCCCGCTGGACCAGTGGATGCGCATCCTGTTGAGGTGTCTGAAAGCGGATGCCTTCTTTCTTTAGGATCTTTTTGACATTAGAATACGCTTTGCGTTGTTGCAGTGTCCTTTCTGAGTAATCGTGATCAAAATAGATTCTGTTTCCTCCGAAGGTGACCGTTTTCTTCTCCCATGCTTTTTTCAATATCATCTCCTTTACTTTAAACTGCTGGAAGTTAATGATGATCGATCTGGGTGTTTGGCCCGTTTTTGGTTTTGGAGCCAAGGCTCGGTGAGCGCGTTGAATCTGCAGGTCCGAGTTTATGGAAAATTCCTCACGGAGCCATTTATCCATGAACTGTGCGACCGAGTCATGTTTGGACTCTTCTTCCTCATGTATGCCATACACCCTTAAATTATTTCGACGGGACCGCGATTCTAAGTTTTCTAGTTTGTCCATTATCATTTTCTGCTCTTGCATTATGTCCTGCACCGTTTGCTTCGTAACTCCACGACTCCAGCTCTTCTGTGCGTGTCAGAGCAGCGCATATCTTCTCATCATGTTCACTGATATCCGTGGTTATTTTAGCAAACTTTTGATCGATGTCTCCCTTAAGTTCTGTCAGATCGTTTCTCATTTGCGTTGTGATTTCGTCTTTGAATGTTTTTAGGTCCGTCTTCATTTCGTTTTGCAGAACTTGAATTTGCTTGCTAATGCCGTCCAGGCTGCTTTGAAACGAGGCCATGCTAGCTTCAGGTGTTAGCTCACTCTCGTTAGGTGATCGATTTTTCACTTTACCTTGGATGTCCGTTTTTTTTTAATTCTTTGTTTTTGTTGGCACTCCGCTCATATTCACAATTTAGACTTTCGTTGTCGCGTGTTTCGAGTGTTTTAGGTTGGCATGCAGGAGCTCTTGTCTCAGCATTGTGAGCGAGAGAGGACAGTGCACCATGTCTTGGACTGATACAATTCGGACACACACACCTGGAGTCAAAGGAAATCTTCAACAATAAGCTCAAGGAACAGCTTGTGTCTGTTACAAAGGAGCTTTTTGAGGATAAAGAACGGAGTCGGCAACAAGAAAAGTTGTACCGCGAAGAAAGAGCCCAACACAGATTTGAAAACATACAAATAAATGACAGGAACAAGAAATTACAGGACGAGTTAGAGGATGCAGAGAAAGAGATTAAGAGCATGCAAGATAACCACAGCATAATGACACAGCTGTTCGCAGAAGTTATGGAAAAATACTCTGCAGAACGAGAGAAAAATTAGAGGAGGCGCTGAAGCAGAAAGATCTCCAGCTAAAAAGTGTCCCATAAAAATTAGGAGAGGTGATACAGCCTTCACCTAGCCCAGGAGAGGATGCAGAGGAGCAGCCTCCTGTTTCAGATGAAACAACAAGAAGAGAAAGCAGAGGAGCAGTCTTCTGCTTCAGATGACGTCGAGACATTTTCAGAGGACACAGACACTGACGACAGACGGCCCCTTCTACCTGAACTGGATTTTTACCAGCACCTAACTGTTTAAAGGATAAGGAAAAGGGTTCGAGACTTTTTCAGAGGTCTGTTGTAACTGGTGTCTCCAGGTAAGTGGGACCGATAACTAATTTAGTCAATTACTTAAAACTGGGCAATATCAGAATTCTAGGTACGACTACGGAGCCTGAAGTAATAAAAGGTCAGCAGAGAACAGAGAACACAAAACAGGTAAGTTTAACATGTGTGTGTATATATATATATATATATTGTACAAAATCATAAACAAACATTTACACTCCCTGCCTATCTAAGCCGGCTTCCTAAGTGCACAGGCGCACGATAATGGGCCCAAAATAAATAATTTTCAAATTGTCCCTCAGCAGAATTTAAAGAAAATAAAGCTGCTTCCTTGAGTCCATGAAAGTTGGTGATGTGTGTCTATGTATGTATGTTCTCTTCACTACCCGGGTAGGTTTACGTATGATCTTATCTGGATTTTAAACAGGGAAATGGGATGGTGATGGGTCGAAAGATGCCACGGCGGGCAACACCAGGCTCTCCGTCCGGTCACTGCTGACTCTATGGTTGGCTCGCCACTGACCGTCAGGGTCAGGCTCAGAAGATCTCTCTCTAAAAAACCAATCTATGCATACAATACAGAATGCATTAGTCGCTATTACCTCATTTCTGTTTAGATCCAATTAATTTATCTCTATCATTTAAATGTCAAATCAAGTAATAACCATTTGTAAAGGATATAAATATTCTAATCATTATGTAAATGAATAGATACACATCACATCACTTAAGATACGTCACTTCCAATGGACAATTATTCAATCAGTCAATCATGTACTTCCATCTCACAGCATAGAAATGAGATTATGAAAGTTATATAGATATTATATATATCTATATTTATGTTTTTAACCCTTTAAGCCTATTTATGCATCTTAATAACATTTTAACCATCACATTTTAATATATTCATTCTATTAACAGTTAAGATGAACTTCTATTTCTCATATTTATATTAAACATATATTGGCAATTAAATGAACTAAATCACCATCGTCTTAACTGTGATAAACAAAAGGGTAATTACTGTTACAGAGGTGACTAACTTAGCTGAGTTAGCAGCAGAGTTAACCAAAGCAAATTCGCATGTACATGCTTGCGATTAGCATGCGGCTAGCGCGATTAGCATGCGGCTAGCACGATTAGCAATCTTTTATAAACATTTAAAACCACATAAAACAATCTGAATCTGTGTCTATATGATACCAAACACTAAACATTAGGGTCACAACTCCGATTGGTTTTATAAGAATTTAAATAAGAACAGTACAATACGGTATAATGACGCTAGCACAGTTAGCATGACACAGCATCAGCATCCTTACCGGAGCTATCTTTGTAAACACGCAAATTTGTGCAGCTTGGCTCTCTCTTTCTCACTGCTTTTCAACCTAACAAACAAACAATATACATTTTTAAATGTATTATTTATTAATTCAGTTGGTATGGGATTTTATTGTTTTCTATCCCTCAGAGGATATTTTCATACCAGTCTTTGGCAATGTCTCCAGCGGAAGAAAGAAAGCGCGAGTGTCTCTTAATTGATTCACAGTGGCGTATGCGCCACCCCTATGGTGGAGTAGAGGACTGCACTCCAGTAACCTGTGTGGGTTACACTGTCCATTCAGAAACAAGAAAAACACGAGTCAGAACTGTTGTGGAGAAATTGCTGAAGTCAAATGTAACATGTACACCATCCTATTAAAAGTACTGTTTGGCTATCAGTCAGTAGCTACACAGTTATCATTTCTAGGCTAGGTTCAGAAGACTAGGTTAGACTCTAGGAGTGGAGAGTGAGACACTGAACGCAGATAAGTTTTAGCATCACCATATATTGTGCACCATATACATATTACAATTCATCCACAGTGAATAAAACAGTACAAATACAAATGGCCATTTCAGGAAAATAAATACAATATGTACAGGAAACTTCATCAATTGGCATTATATAATTCGAAAGCGCACATCATCTATAATATGCAGAGGAAAGGGACTCAAGCTTCGCTTGTGATGGCGAAGCACGACCAAAATATAACAGGCCAACAGTGGAGTGTCCAGTGGAAAGAGAGGGGGGAGAAAAGAGTCAGTATTGAGAAGTGTATGAATTGAATGTATGGCCGTTAATAGGTCGCAAGGCAAAGGTTTAGGGGAAAAAAGTGTGGCTGCATACAAGAGCCTCCTACCAGCCCGACTAGAGCTGACTCCTTTCTGGGTCCTCAGGCTTTGTGCCCAGGCTAGGCTTAGCTCGCCATCAACCTGGCCTGTATAGAAAACAGGACCAATTCAATATTTAGTGTGCACACATTCAACATTCAAAAATACCACAACCAATTAACACAGATTGCATTAAATAAATAGCAGTATCTCAACTTCAGTATTCAATATTGTACAATACAATCAAGTCAATATATAAATATAATATGGATCAATGTGAATAAATAGCATAATATTTGTTATATTAAAATATTCATCACAGTAAAATGCATAGCAGTTTTAATAACTGCCTGGACCGCAGGTAAAGTGCATTAAATAAATGCCATAAACCATAAAGACTGGCTTTAAAATTCAAATTCAAAATTCATATGGCAGGACACATTCAGAGAGCTAGGCATATTCACCGCACCAAACAATCAACAGGTAGCAGGTAGGAGTAGCCTTAGCACGACTCACCAATTCAGTGATTCAAGTGGCACACAGCTCAGATTCAGGCAATTAGCGGCTCCGGTAGTCGGCTCCTATGGTTCGATAGTTGTTGCATTTAGTTCAGCATGTATGATGTTATATTAATGAGCAATGAGGCAACGTACCTGCAGCAACCAGCGTGCTCCTGCGGCTACTGCCGGTAGCAACTGTGCTGTGTTTATCCGGACTCTATCACGTGAAGGTGCGACGGCGGAACAGCGTGACGTCGTGACGCAATGACGTGTGTAATATTTTAGGCACGGGGAGGCGATCCTGATTAATTAATAAGAAGGTTTTTCCACCCGGGTTACACAAAGGTCAATGGTCAATGGTGAGGTCAGGAGGGAAGAAAGTGTTCAGGAGCCTCTGATGTCTTATGCTGTATTATTTATTGACGCTTGGCCAAGGAGAACTAGAGACACTCTCAAAGTACACCTGAAGTGCTTGAGTCTGTCTCGCATTCTGACAAACTCGTGATGGTGGATAAACTTTAAACCAAAAGATCACACCCCAAATACTATATGCCCCAGAATTAGTCAAAGAGAATGTCTTTACTCTTGGAGGTGTTATTGTCAGCATATTCTAGTCTGGGGACACAGATGTCCGCTTACGCAGATTGGAACGGCAACAACAAGCTATCGATTATGACTAGGAAGGCTGTAGGTCTCTTCGACCCTGGCCACCACAGTGTTCAGATATGGTGGCACCTAGTCAAAGACAAACAATTAATACTGCCGAGGACCACAAGGCTCACACGTGACATCAAGTAACCTAAGAATCAACGTAATAAACTTCCGCCCCCTTTCAAAATAAAACACAATACGCAGTTCATGTAGCTTTTTACAACTTCACATCAACGTTACGTCATGACCGGTGGCACCAGGTGATCAAAGATCGATCAAAGGGTCTCAACGAGAGACTAATTGTTAAAGTGGAACAACACACAATCATTTATGACACAACAGATGCTTTTTATAATCTCCTCCACGTCGGAGAAGCAAAGTCAGTTGTTTGTTGTTGTTGTTTTCTTTATACACAGTTTATCGCGGGGTCTCGGGTATGTCCAGGATTCTCACGTGATCTTGCGTGAATATGGCCGGCTCGCTCCGGCCAGCTCGCAGCTGATACGCCGGCCGGCTCGCAGCTGATACGCGTCCGGTGTGAGTTGACGCCAGGCAAAGGACCGTTCCGCTGCCGTTCCGCCTCCTGTGTGAGTCCCGTGTTAGCTCCCGTATGACCATTTTGGTTTGCCCATTGGTCACACGGGAGTGTTGGGGGGGGGGAATAGGTTCACTGACCAGGAAACTGTCTAGCAAATTACAGATGAATTTAAGCAATTTTATTAACGTCAATTTCTGCAAAGTTCAGCCTCAGAAAACATTAAAACAGTTAATAATTACAATATTTGAGGCAAGTACTGCATATAAAAGTCACGTTTTCAGTCAGAAACATCGCCTGGAGATGTTACAACGCCCGTGATGATGGTAAAATAGTTTGTAATGCGACGCTCAACCCGACGCTAATTAACGTCTATTTCGGCAAAGTTCAGCCTCAGAAAACATTAAAACAGTTAATAATTACAATATTTTCGGCATACAGTCATCCCTCGCTATAACGCGGTTCACTTTTCGCAGACTCGCTGGTGCTGAGATTTTTTTTAGGATTTCGTTTATTGCGGGTTATTTTTAGAACGTATCCCCTGCGATAAACGAGGGACCACTGTATACTCTCTTTTACTTGCTCTCAAACTCAATGATGGACTTCACTGTTCAGTCTTCTCCGGTCCTCTGGCCTCACTCCCGTTACGTCACGCTATATAAGCGGGGGGGCAAAATCACGCCACTTTTAGCACGTAAACAACGCGTGATCAGCGCGTGTCAGTGCACATTTTATTAGGGTCATTACGGACGTAGTAAATTGCCGTTATATTACCACATTTTCAGCGCGTGTCCAGCACGTATCAGTGGGCACTATTCACAGTCATTACTGGCACAGCGTGTGTGACTGAAAACATGACTGTAATATGCAGTATTTGCCGAAAATATTATTATAAAATATTAACTGTTTTAATGTTTTCTGAGACTGAGCCTTGTGTCGGTGACCTTGATTGTTGCACAAATATATCTACGTATATGTATATGTGGAGCCCTCTGCTGTGATTTTTTATTTTTTTTGTCTTGTCACGATCCCATCACCCCATCAGCTAGTTAGCTTTCTAGAAGGCCTACAGATGGACATTAATATGGAAAAAAAACTGGAACCAGAGCTTGAATCTGAACAGTCCTCACACCTTTCCATCTCTATAAAAGCCAACGCACACATTCACGTGACCTCAGTCAGTCACAGAGCTTGACACTGCTCTTTTCTGTATGTTAGCACACGTCACATGGCGTACGCTGAGCTAGCTTTCTAGAAGGCCTACAGATTATAAATCTGACCCTCTTCTTTTACTGTCACTATCTCCTGATATTTGGGTATGCCTATTGTTGTGGAGAAATTGCTGAAGACAAAGGTCAATGGTGAGGTCAGGAGGGAAGAAAGTGTTCAGGAGCCTCTGATGTCTTATGCTGTATTATTTATTGATGCTTGGCCAAGGAGAACTAGAGACACTCTCAAAGTACACCCTAAGTGCTTGAGTCGGTCTCGCATTCTGACGAACTCATGATGGTGGATATACTTTAAACCAAAAGATCACACCCCAAATACTATACGCCCCAGAATTAGTCAAAGAGAATGTCTTTACTCTTGGAGGTGTTATTGTCAACATATTCTAGTCTGGGGACACAGATGTCCGCTTACGCAGATTGGAACGGCAACAACAAGCTATCTATTATGACTAGGAAGGCAGCAACAGGCCTCTTCGACCCTGGCCACCACAGTGAGATATGGTGGCACCTAGTCATAAGACGAACAGTTAATACTGCCGTGGATCACAAGGCCCACACGTGGCCTCACCTACTAAGGATAGAAAATTCCATAACACCTATCAGGACGCAGGGTCTGATCAGGGCCCCCGTTTTCACCCCGGTGCCCCCTTTGGAAAGGTCAAAGGACAGCCGTTCTGAACACTTTTTTGGTAATAACTCCACAACGCTTTGACAGGGGAGGCTGAAATTTGAGTACGTCGTACGCCGTGGAGCCCTCTGCTGTGATTTTTTTGGTCCCGTCACGATCCCATCACCGTAGAGCTAGATAGCTTTCTAGAAGGCCCACAGAGTTGGGACTTTGGCGGGGTGGATCCGCGGCCCCTCCCCCTTCGCTTAGGGAGACTTTTTTAGGAGACTTCGTATTAGTTACTGTGTTAGTTATTACTGTTCTGCCCTTAACGTAGGGTGACCATATTCTCAAAGGAGAAAACCAGGACACCTTAGCCGGGGGGGGGGGGCTTTGGACACGACCTTTTTTTCCCCAAGTAAAAGTCACACACAAAAATAACTTCAATTACAAATTATTTCTGTTACTCAATGTGAAAGGTTTTATTTAAATGCATTTATTCAAAAAGTCAAAAAGTGCTTTACAATTTATGAATGTTTCAAAGAAAGAAATAATGTCTCAATCAACTTCTCTCAGACACAAGTTAACAACTCTGAACAGCAACACTGAAACTCAGCCTCAATTTCAGACATGAATGCAACAATGTCTGTTGTAGGCTATTGAAAAAGAAGGTTAACAATTGTCTTCTGGAAAAATGAAAATAAAATATCTAACAAAAAATCCTCTTGTATATTAACAACTTAGAAAGTAACTAAAAATGTACCAAAAACTAACCAAAATATAAATGGATCTTCTTTACTTTCCTGGTTTATCCTGGTCTTCGTCTTCATCTGGTTTTTCATCCTCTTCGTCCGTTTTTTTCCTCCTCTTCCTTATTGTCAGTCCATTTATGCTTAATCCTGGTCTTCTTCCTCATCTGGTTTTTCCTCCTCTTCGTCCGGTTTTTCCTCCTCGTCCTTCTTGTCAGCCCATTTATATTTTGCTGTAGAGCTGATTTTTCTCAGTACTTTTTTGTTGCTCAACATATGAGCATGGAAGTCTTTGCAAGACATGTCTTTGAAATTGTATTGCAGAAACAAGATCCCCTTCAATGACTGAACGGACAGCTGGTTCCTCTCCTTTGTCCATTGACTCTGCATCAGAGAAAAAACTCTCTCCACATTTGCATTGTGAGCAGGAAGTGCAAAGACAAACTGTGCAATCTTCAGCAGCTCTGAGTAGGCTGAAATACTTTTGGCCTTCTCAAAGTATTTGGCCCATTTCTGGTGCACTTGTAGGCCCATGAACTCATTGTCATCACCACGGCTTTCCACAAATCTCTTAAGATTGACAACTTCATCAAAACATTTGACATCATCAATTGGCACCCCCTTCTCTCCAAGGTACTTTATACAGGCCTCCACATCATCCCATGTTGGTGGCTCACTCATGTCCATCCACATAAATGGAGAGAACTCTTCCATGGGGGTCATCCACTTCTCCAGGTACTGAACACATGAGGTGTACATGCCAAGCACATCATCTGTGAACTTGACACAGCCCTCTTCAAGTCCATCTCTGCGATTTTCATCCAGCAGTCCTCCATGATGGAGTTGTTCTCCCTTTCCATCCCTTGAATGTGATTGTGGAAGACTGACATGAGTGAGTGCATGTGCCACAAGTACACCTCACTAAAAGGGTTTTCAAAAAACGCCTTTATCACCTTGGGTGGCTTTTCCTGAGACAGAAAGAATGCCTTTAAAGCAGGGAACATCTGTAGCATCCTCTCTATGCCAGGGAAGAGAGAGAGCCACCTTGTCTTGCTGTGAGAAAGCATCCTCCTGTACTCTATGTCAACAAAAGTGCAGTATTCTTTTAGAGACTCTGTACGCACAGTGTATATGTGGAAGATATATTTTGAAAATTACATTCTCAATGTCCACATCAAGTGTGTCTGCCCCGTGATGGACACAATTATTGAGTATGTGTGCTGGGCAACCAACGCCAATCAATGTTTTCTTTTGCAAGAATCTTTTCAAGTGAGCAAACACATTATTTCCCCCTTCGTCACGCCGGGTTCCACCAAAGTTTGTGTTACAGTTGTCACCAGTAAATGCGACGCATTTGGAAGCCAGGTTGTTTTTTGTCAATGTGTCCATCAAGTAGCTAGCGATGGTGTTAGCAGTCTCATTTGGTGTATCTTTCACTTCAATTAATTTACTCTGTACACCACCTTCTTTCCAATCAAAGTACTGGATGAGTATGGGGAAGATTTTCACTGCCCCGTGATTACTCCCATCAGTACTGACACCACAGAATGGGATATCTTTTAAAGCTTCATGCCGCGCTATTTCGAGTGAATGAGGGGCCAGCACACCGTCAACAATTGCCTCCGTCTTGGTACGGGCACAAGTAAACTTTTTGGCCACGTCTGAATCATTGAACGTTTTTTTGATCAAAGAACTAGAACAGTCCATCGAGCGATAACTGTGGTGGTGTTTCACTGTATGAAAAGACCAGGCAGCCTCCGCTGCATTCACTGCATCATCTTTCCCTGGTTTCACGAAATATTCAGATATCGAACAGGCGCTACTATCGCCTCGAACAGCTTTTTTGTGTTTTTCTGTGTCAATGTGGGATTTTAGGTCCCTTGCACCACCATTGCAGAGCGAGACATACGTGCCTGCTTTGCAAACAGTGCACAGTGCTTCACTTTTGTCTCGCCCCGGTCTGAATGCAGGGAATTTTTTCTGTAACTCGTCTGTAAACGTGCACTTGCGCTTGGGCATGGTGGTGGAGACTGACAACCACGCTGTCTAGTGTCTACTAACTGGTTGACGAAGGCTGCCTGCACTGACTCTGCTCAGGGCTGACGTCATCGTGCGCAGTGTCCTAGTGCCTGTCGAGTTACTGGTCCGATGTAAGCAAAGACGTGTCGGAAAGGAACTGAATGAAAGTAATTTTACAAAAACCGGGACATTTCCTCATTTTCTAAAAATAAACCGGGACACCCAGGACAGGACGTGAAATACGGACATGTCCCGGGAAATACGGACGTATGGTCACCCTACTTAACGGTTAAAAAGTTAAAATGTTAAGTTAGAGTTCATACATTAATCATAAGCACACGGCATTGCTATGGTTATGGTTATGGTGTGTTAGTTCACACTCTGGAAATACATGAAAACATTGTATTTTAGAAACAGTTGAAACATTAACATTATATTATAACATTTATTATTATTATAACATTTTAAACAACAAACAAATTTACTTTAATACTAAAACACAAAATTACTTACTTACTATGTATTATATCCTATACTATCCTATAAACTAATATGAACTTTTATATATATATATATATATATATATACACTGAAAAAAATAAAACATTGGCTCAAATTTAAAAAAATTGAGGTAATCGATCACAACTAATATTGTGCTGTTATACAACATAAATATTTCATTTGATTTGACCTAAAATATTTAACTTCATGTAAACCAATTTCTGAAGGTTGAACCAAAGCAATTATTTCAGATTCTCCTAAATTAAAATAAATACATTGGATTTATTACTTAATGTAAAAAAAAAAAAACTATTTTGTCAAACCTGAATATTTTAAATTCATTTAAACAACTTTTGCATATGGGAGCAAACTATTTTTTTTAAGTTGTCTCAAATAAAAATTCAAAGTCATCCTAATTTGTTTATAGACCTGAATTAAAAAAAAAAAAAATTAATACCTTTTGATTTACACTCAAGCCATTCCTTTTCAACACATTTATTGTTGAACTTTTTTTTCCAACATAGACCCTTAACGGTCCATTTTTTGTTATACAAACAGCAACTAAATTTTCTCAAATCACTATACATTTTTCACAAAATGTATTAGTCCCAACAGTGCTTCTGAATGATAACAATTTCCCCTGAAATACATCAGCAACCAGTAAAAGTCTGCATCTTCAGGTAAAATGATTTTTTTTTTTCAATCACTACATTTTTTCTCCATATTGTAGTAACATAGAACAGTGCTTCTCAACCATAAGTTATTTTTCTCTCAAATACAAACGGTAATCAAGACATGCATTTTCAAGTCAACAAACAGCATTTGGGCATTTTTTTCCTCACTGAACAGTGACCATTTGAAAATGGAATGTAATACAGTCAGAGAAGAATTATTAAATTGCAAAAAAGAAAAAAAAGTGAATGTCCTCAGTTCCATAACCTGCAAACATGTGAGGTAGCTCCTGACCCTTTCTTGGTCTAAAAAAATTGAGCAATAAACAAATCAGTGCTCTCCAGGTGTTCAGCACAATGCCCACTTGTGCCTGTGAAAACTTAGGCAGATTCTTTTGTCAATACAGCAGCAGAAATGCAGTTATGCAAGTGTAAGTTTGAAACACCAACCCCAGATAAAAGGGTACAAAGTCTTGGTTATAGAAATGCCATTAAATCAGGCCAGACAGTGGAACTCAACTGTGCCTACTCTTGGTTGCAAAGTTGGGTACTCAGCCTATGGATTTTTGGGGACATCTTTTTGCCACCAAGCTCCATCAGGACTTTTTGCACAAACTCAAGGGTGTACTGCAGATTTTTTGGGGATATTTTATGTTGAGAGTGTAGGTGTTGTGGAGAAATTGCTGAAGTCAAAGGTCAATGGTGAGGTCAGGAGGGAAGAAAGTGTTCAGGAGCCTCTGATGTCTTATGCTGTTTTATTTATTGACACTTGGCCAAGGAGAACTAGAGACACTCTCAAAGTACACCTGAAGTGCTTGAGTCGGTCTCGCATTCTGACAAACTCGTGATGGTGGATAAACTTTAAACCCAAAGATCACACCCCAAATACTATATGCCCCAGAATTAGTCAAAGAGAATGTCTTTACTCTTGGAGGTGTTACTGTCAGCATATTCTAGTCTGGAGACACAGATGTCCGCTTACGCAGATTGGAATGGCAATAACAAGCTATCTATTATGACTAGGAAGGCAGCAACAGGCCTCTTCGACCCTGGACACCACAGTGTTGAGATATGGTGGCACCTAGTCAAAGACAAACAATTAATACTGCCGAGGACCACAAAGCTCACACGTGACATCAAGTAACCTAAGGATAGAAAATTCCATAACAACTTACACATATCGGAACTTTTTAATTCAATACACACTCTGAAAACACATAAATTGTACATTTTAAAATTTCCGATAAAACACATATCACCCATATAAATATATGAACTCTGAAACACATAAAAATATATAAAACACACGTAAATATATAAACTCTTAAACTTTTGAACTCTGAAAACTTTTTTGGGGGCTTTTTTTTTGTAAACACACAGATATAGATATATAAACTTTTGAACTCTGAAAACTGTTTTTTTTTTTTTTTTTTTACACACACACATAAACAGGAGGAAATTGGTTGGGGCTGCTGCTGCTGCTGGGAAAAACAAACAGCAAGAGAAAACAGGGCTGCAAATTAATGGCAATGCAATGATTTAGTTATTCAAAGAAATTGATTATGGACAGATTGTATATTTGCTATTTATTTTTCATTCACTCACCTTAAGGCCAGCAATGCGTCTTTTCAGACGCTTTATTTTGGCCGCTTCTTCCTTCCTCTCCCTTCTGCAGCCGGGGTTTTGGCAGTGCTGGGGTGGGAGGTGGAGGACCCCTCCCCTGGGTCCTCCAAATCAAGCCTGCTCACCCTGGCCGGCTGAGGGTTGCTCGCCTGCAGCCTTGCCAGGGCAACAATGGCTGTATCCCGCTTTATCCCAGCCCGCCGCCGTTTAATAACGGTCCTTCCTGTGGCCAGGTTGTTGAGGATGGACCTCTCCGTGGGGTTCCTCACAGCATGCGTCTCTCGTAGGTGTTTAGCCACCAGCTGGAGGGTTTTCCCGCATATGGGGCAGATGCCATTGGATTTTGGCTTTGTCATCTTTGAAATTAAAGAAAGGAAAAACTAGGTTCACTGAACAGGAAACTGTCTAGCAAATTACAGATGGTAATTACAGATGAATTTAAGCAACGACACCATGCTTCTTCAAGCTAAGGTGCAAAATCAATAGAAAGGTTAAGGGTAGGCATGCGGTTAAACAGGACAAAAAAAACAAAAAACAACCCTGTCAGCAACTCAACTCAACTTCTTTATACAACACTTTAAAACACAACACTGAAAAAATTAACACACACTTTATTTTTTATTAATTAACGTCAATTTCGGCAAAGTTCAGTCTCAGAAAAAATTAAAACAGTTAATAATTACAATATTTTCGGCAAATACTGCATGTTAAAGTCACGTTTTTACTCACAACTACTGCCTCAAGATGTTACTACGCCCGTAATAACGGTAATAATGGTAAAATGGTTCGTTATCCGACGCTGAACCCGACGCTAATTAACGTCAATTTGGGCAGTCATAAAAGTCACCAACACAAAGTTCAGTCTCAGAAAACATTAAAACAGTTAATAATTACAATATTTTCGGCAAATACTGCATATTAAACTCACGTTTTCAGTCCCACACACTCAGAAAAATTATTCTTTGTCCGGGTAAATATTAAGAAATAGTAATACATAAAATTTAAGTAAAATTTATAAATTTGAAAATGTATTCAATAAAATCATATAAACACTATTTGAACTGGCCAACTACGAACTATATCTAAGCAAATCATGTATACTTTACTTGACGAGATCTCATAAGGACTGACATGCACGTCACACTGCAGCACAGTAGGTGGCAGGTGGCACTTAATCGCCATTTGTCCAGACACATTTTCAGCGATTTAGCGTCAGTTGGTCTGGTCTTTTCCTTCTCCACCTGCATTTGATCAAGGTGCCTGTGTTTCCAATCTGTTGAGTTTTATCTCTTTTAATCCTTTGCATCTTTAACAATATGTTTGTTATTTGTGAAGTATACTTCAGTATTATGTTGTTTTTTTCTCACTATGGCATGTTTGCTGATATAAAATATATATAAAAAGTTTGTCTTCGATGCAAGTGTCTTTTCCAATCTAAAACAATCGCAAATCTCGTGCAACATCTTCGGAATATAATGAACTGGGTGGTATATCCTTCCTGAAGTGTAAATATAATTATTCAAAACTGAGTGGAAGCTAGCTAGCTATATAGCTTGCCACCGCTCTCTAGCTTGCTGCTCCATCGTAATGCCCCTCGGACTATGAAATGGCGCGTTGTTCTCAATTCATGCAGGTAGCAGCGCAATGAGCTAAGTTGAATCTGACCAAAGGCACTGTGGAAACCAGTGATCAGCATTGGAAAGGCGCCAGACTGCGACCATTTTTTGAGAATAGCCAGGTTCGTTACGGCACAAAACTGAGCAAACCATGCAATGGTTCTGCGCAGGCAAGAGTAGGCGTGTGTGTGTGTTTGTATTAGAGCATGAAACGGGTCTTTATAAGTCAGGCCCGTTTTGATTGACAGCTTTGTAGAGCCCGAACCCTGTTTGCAGCCCGACGTTATTCAAATGTGCGCATATGGCATATCAGTCAAACCTCCGTTTCACCTCCTGAGCATCCATTTTTGCACCTGTCTCGCACAGATCGAAACGCGTCACATGATCGCTCATTTACCGCGGAAGTCATAACGCAAGCCTGAATCAAATGATAAAAATTATTCCCGAACCCGGCAAAGATTCCCAGCTCTAGTTTGTATAGTGTTATATCAAGCAGCAAGCCATAAGGGGGTGTGTAAATTTAAAAGAAAATATGGAAGTAGCTGACTGATCCAGTGTCACTGTCTATATGTGCAGACACAGTAAAAGATCCAGGCATACTGAAATCATCTTTTTTAAAGACAGCTTTTCAACTTCATACCAGCATGCATGTTTTTGCAGCCCCTTTTTCTGTGTAAGTCTTCCACCAGCTGATGTTCAACATATAAAAATCAGCTTGGTAACTGCCATTGCTGTAACAAAAACATTATAATGTATTGCAATTCAATGTGTTGGTTAAATTCTTTTTGTCAGGTAGGGGTGGGCGATATATCGAATATATATCGTGGCTTGTTCTACGTGAGATGTATGAAATGACTATATCGCGACCATCGAGTACTTGTCACGTAAATGTTTTACGCCGTCAGCATTTAATTCTCCGAAGTTTTGCCTGTGTCCCTCACTCCTGGTGCTCCTCACAGCTCGCAGCACACTTCCCCACCCACCCAGAAAAATCCCCTGCGTGCATGCGTTCTTTTTGTATCAAGTGAGGAGAGACAAGGCCCACTGGCCCACTCACACCGGAGGCGTTACGGCCGCGTTACAGCTGCGCTACGATCACCGGAGCAGATAGCTGCCAGTCTAGACAATGAGAGCACTCACACAGGGCGCACCGCGGAGCGTCTCAGAATTATTCAAACAATTAATTTTGAGTTTCACAATGCATTTATTTAACATTTCTCTCTCTCTCTAAAAACACATTCATAGTGATTTCATAGTAATACTACAAACTGCAAAAAACTTCAAAACTCTTTTGTTTTGTTTTTGTGTTTAAACACACTACAGTTTCTTCAAGACCACCACAGGTCTACGTTTCCGGCCGTTGGGGGACAGGCCGACCTTCTTCTTCACTTTTTTCGCCATCAGGTTGATGGCGGCAACCATCTTCCTCGGTGTTCCCTTCAGAATGAAGAACATAAACAAAATTAGCTCAGTGAATGTGTATTACGGTGTGATAGCGATGACATGGTTTCAACTTACTTTGCTTTCCTCCCTGGGCTGTTTGGTGGCAGCAGCAGCAGCCCCGGCAGCAGCAGCAGCTGCAGCAGCCTGTTCTGGGTCTGCCACAGCGAGGCACACAAAGAGCTTGCGTATGCTCTTGGCCCTTTTCAGGTTTCGGTGTAGAGCATAAAACCGGTCCTGGGTGTCCTCGCTGTGGCACATGAAGCTGGCCAAGTTCTTCCTCACATCAACGTCGCTACTCTCGAAGTTCTGCGTGAAAGACAATGAGGCTTGCGTCAGTATAAAAAACAACAAAAACAAGCACATTGAATTAATGTCTTTTGTGTTTTTGATACTCACAAAAGTGGACACAGCGGTCCGAATGTCCATGATGGACGGGGAACCCTTCAACCCCATCTCGGACCAGGCTCCCCGAAAATATCTGGCCATGTCTTTGGCCTCCCCTCGGCCGAGTGAAGAAAAAAAAAAGCAGTTTGTGGGCACTGCCCTGGCGCGGAGGCGCATCCAGGTCCGGCACCACCCATACTCCTCGGCCTCGAGGAAAATCTGGGCGGTGCCGAACTTGCGCACCGTCTTGTGCTCCATTACCTGCAGAAGACAAAGTATGACAGAAAGCAGAGAGGTCAGTCAGTGGTATCCAGCTGTGAAGCCGACTTTTAACCGACGTTAAAGATATCAACAAAAGTTCCCCAGAATAAAGAGAACAATTTGTTACTCATTTTTAATGAGAGAAATAGATCCAAAGAGACTATAACGACACTCACGTTGATGAGGTAGCCTGTCGTGTCGTCCCCTATGGCCTCCCGGACCTCCTTGACGCGCATCCGGGTCAACACGCCCGTCCGGTGGCCATATATGCTAGAGAGGTATGCGGCGAGGTACCCGAAGAACCGGTAGCGCGTCTTCGGGTCCCTTGGGGCCGCCTTCTCGATGTCCTCTGAAACGAGAGTTAAAGAGAGAAGAGAACAATAAGATTTGAAGTTTTTAATGGCACTGCGAAAAAAAAGAAAAAGAAAAAAAAAAGTCGCATGAAAGAGGGGGAGGCATTATGGACTCACCGAGCAGAGAGGGGATTTTGGCCCGGGCCAACTCCTGGCCAGGTCCTCCCGTGCCACCAGCCTCTTGCCCTTGGCCTGCTTGATCAGGGCCTGGTGGCCAAGGACCGTGCGATTCAGGTCTTTTAAAAGCTTCCGCAGCTCCCGGATCACCACCACCGTCTGCCCGCAGGTGATCCGGGAGTGCTTCGGCGGCGTGGCCCTAAAAAACTCCACAAAGGAGATGGCCTGGCCCACATATAGGATGATGGTGGTGGGGCCAGGCCAACCTTCCGGAGGACTGCAGGGTAGCTGTAGTGGAAAGAAGAAATTAAGAGAGACACATGAGGCCATGCAGAAAATGATAATATTAATTAATCATAATATTGATAAATAAAACACTGTTGTGCACATAGACAGAAGGCAGTAAGGGTTCTTCTTTCAAAGTTCAGCACTTACGACTTGAGGAGGGGGATATTAAACAGGAACTCCCACGTCCAGTAGGTCAATTGAGACCAGCCGAGCGTGAGGTACTTCAGCAGGACCTTCGCCCGGCTGATCTTTGAGACGGCGTTTTCTTGCATTTTTGCAGTCCCCTCTGGGCAGAAAATAAACTGCCCATACTCCTCCATGTAGGCGTCTGTAAGGATGGATAAGATAAATGTAGCGTGAACACACTCCACCACACACCTGCACAGATACACTGTTCTTTCTTACCCAGGGAGGAGTCGAGGACAATGTTCCTGATTTTAGACCCCCTACTCTTGCCCGCGAAGTAGGGGGCCAAGGCCCTGTGGACCTTTCGGGCCACCTTGCCCAGCTTGGGCTTTGTGTCCTAGAAGAACAAAACAAAACGTTGTTAACACCAATGCTACATGACCACATAGCCTCATCGGTTCTACACTTGGTCAAGAAGATAAGCCATAAGCAGGCACTGGGGTGAGTCTGAACTAATCTATCTCACTCACATCCTCCTCCGGTGCCTTCCCGCCGGCCACTTTTTTCCGGGGGGGCTGAAGAGAGAAAAACAATAATTGATTGACACGATTGAGTACTTTGGCCTTCGGCTAAATGATTACGGCACTGTATCACACTACTTGTCTTCTCACCTCAGCGGCGGCGCCTGTTGAGGGCCTCCTTTTGGCCGACTGCTGGGGCCGGGCGGGCTTAGCCTCCTCCGAGGAAGAGGAAGACTGCTGCGGCGGCCCGGCCGTAAAAGGCAACCTCCTTCGGGCCGTGGAAGGTTGCTCCAGCTGCTGGGGCGTTGCGGGCTCTGGGGGCTGCTGCTGCTGCTCCTCAGAGGAGGACGGCTTGCGGCTGCTGCTGCTGCTGGGGCGTTGCGGCTCTGGGGGCTGCCTGCTGCTGCTCCTCAGAGTAGACGCTTGCGCTGCTGCGCCTGCTGGGGGCTGGCGGGCTCTGGGGCTGCCTTCTGCTCCTCAGATGAGTACGCTGCGGCTGCTGCTGCTGCTGGGGGCTGCTGCTGCGGCTGATCATCTTCCTCCGAGGAAGATGAAGGAGGAGGAGGGCGGCTGCTGCCTGGGGGGCCTGCTGCTGCTGCCTGCGGCTTGGGGCCTGCTGCTGCTGCTGAGCATCTTCCCGGAGGAAGTTGAGGAGGAGGAGGAGGAGGACGGTGCGATGCGGCTCTGCTGGGGGGCCTGAATGCTGCTGCTGCATCCTCTGCGGGATGCGGCTGCTGCTGTTGGGGCAGAGCGGGCTCGACTTCCTCCACCTCATCAGATGAGGTGGAGAGCTCGGGCTCCCCATAAGCCTGCAACTTGCGCTGCAGAGGGAAAAGCAAACAGCAAGAGAAAACAGGGCTGCAAATTAATGGCAATGTAATGATTTAGTTATTACAAGAAATCGATTATGGATAGATTGTACATTGGCTATTTATTTTTCACTCACTCACCCTAAGGGCAGCATTACGCCTTCTGAGTTGTTTATTTTTTTTTTCCAACCCCTGGACATATTTAATGCAGCTGGGGTTGGGGCATGGCTGGCGCTGGGAGGTGGAGGAGCCCTCCCCGGGGTCCTCCAGATCCAGGCTGGTGGCCATGGGTGGCTGAGGGTTGGTGGCCCTCAGCCTCGCCAGGGCGGCAATGGCCGTCGCCCTTTTTAACAACTCCAATTCCTCCTCCTTTCTGCGGCTGGAAACGTCGCTGTGTGATTTCATGTGCTTGGCCACGTGCAGGACCAGCCTCCTCCTGCAGCCAGGCATGGGGCAGGGTCCCGGGGGGATGGTCACGCGGCCAGTGGCCAAGTTATTAAGGATGGCCCTCTCCTCCGGGTTGGCCACCATGTGTCGGACCCTCTTACCTTCCACACACGGGGCAGATTCCTCCTTCCTTTGTTTTTGTCATCTTTGAAATTAAAAGAAAGAAAATATAGATTCACTGACCAGGAAACTGCAGTCATAAAAGTCACCAACACAAAGTTCAGCCCCAGAAAACATTAAAACAGTTAAATAATGCATATTAAAGTCCCGTTTTGAGAAACACCGCCTCGTGATGTTAATACGCTCCAGACAACCTTTAAAAAGCACGCTATCTGACGCTCAACCCGACAGTCAAAGTTCAGCCCCAGAAAACACTAACATTAACAGTTAATAATTATTGTATATTATAATATTGGAGACAAATACTAACTTACGCTTTCTTCTCTTCCAATCGACGGACTTCTGTCTCTGTCTTCACTCTCTCGTCCTCTGACCACGCTTCCGTTATACACGCGATATAAGCGGACTATTAGCCGTCCTCACTGCCTGACTCAAAGCGGGACTTTAATATGCAGTATTTGCCGAACATATGATATTATAACATATTATTAAAGATCCCTATAAATAGGGGTGCGCCATAACACCGATATTACCACCTATCGCGATATCTCGTCTTGCTGGACGTTATCTATATGCTGACGCAAAATACCGGTATTTAAACAATAAACATAAAGCAGTTCTATACAGATTCTCTCACAAAAGCCGCAGATTTAATCTACAGTCGCTACTTCAAGACATCACATGAGGGCGCTCATGCATTAAGTCCACTACAGCAAGTCAGTGGGAAAAAAAGAAGAAGAGGGAAACACAAACTGGGGAATGGCGGAAGGCAGTGGAGTTCAAAACGAAAACAGAAACGGACCAAAGCCGGTGAAAGATGCTCCGTCTACTTTCAAATCAAAAGTCTGGGCCCACTTCGGCTTTTACCAGACTGACAGTGGAACGCTCGATAAAGAGTTTGCAATCTGCAAGAGCTGCCGCCATAAGGTCAAGTACACGGGCAACACATCGAACATGCATAGCCATCTGATCTATCATCATCCCGAGCTTGCCGCAGAGGAGAAGACAGCGTCGGTTAGCAACGCTAGCCAGCCTACAATCAACGCTGTATTTAAAGCAAAGCTTCCTTCTGGGTCCACCAGGGCTGAAAGTATTACAAAGTCCATTGCTTGCTTTATTTGCAAAGATCTCAGACCATACAGTGTGGTTGAAAATGAAGGTTTCCGCCGAATGTTAAATACACTGGAACCAAGATATGACATACCGTGTAGGAAATACTTCACTGAGAAAGCAATTCCCGCTTTGTATGCCGAGACGAAAGCAAAAGTTGAAAACGCACTTCAGTCTGCTGAGAGAGTTGCACTTACATGCGACGCGTGGACATCCAGGGCCACCGAATCATTTGTGACATTCACTGTTCATTTTCTTTTGGAGTGGGAACTGCAGTCCTATGTTCTCCAGACCCGGGCGATGTCCGAGTCGCACACCGGTGCTAATATGGCAGAAGTCATACGGAAGGCTACGGTGGAGGAGTGGAAGCTCACCGGGAAAGACCCCGCGATTGTCACTGACAACGCATCTAACATGTCAGTTGCTGTTGAGCTAACGGGATACCAACACGTTCGGTGTTTTGCGCACGTCCTTAACCTTGCTGCACAGCACGCACTGAAAGTGCCAGCTGTTGCTCGACTGACCGGGAGAGTCCGCAGGATTTCGACGTTTTTTCACAGAAGCACTACAGCCGCCGATGCACTGAAGAGAAACCAAAGGATGCTTGCGCTGCCACATCACAAGCTCGTCACAGATGTTGCTGTACGATGGAACAGCGCTTATGAGATGCTTGCCAGGTTCCTGGAGCAGCAGCCTGCCGTCTGTGCGGCCCTCTTATCTCCTGAGGTAGGTTTATTTATGTTATATTTTGCCGATAACGTAACGTTTGTGTATTAAGTCTCTGTGTGTAAGTGTTTTATTTATGCATCATATGTAGATTAAATTAATCATGTGATTGTGAAAAGTATAAATTGAATGCTCATCATAATTGTAGTATTATCTCATGATATCTTGTTCTATGTGGCTCTGTTTTTGCATTAAGGCATAGGCAAGTTGAATTCTGAACAGGTTACACATTACAAGCGAATGCAGTGTAACAATATAATTATGACAATTCAAAATGTACATTTAATTGATGTTTTTAATGAAAGTTCCATTCTGTCTGCCTGTGTTCTTTCATTTAGGTAAGAAAGGGCACTACTGACATCTGCACCCTGACTGAGACAGACATCTCAAATGCCGAACAGGTTGTGCAAGCCCTCAAGCCAATGCTGGTGGCAACAAAAATCATGTGCGAGGAGAAGAGCCCAACCATCTCCATAATTGCTCCACTCCTTGCCCAGCTTTTGAGTGACACCACTGCCACCATTGAAGATTCCTCCCTCGTTAAAGAGATGAAGACCGCCATCCACCAAGACCTGTCCAGACGCTATGACTCTTTGGAGGACAAAAAGTTCCTGCGCATCGCGTCAGCCTTAGACCCCAGGTTTAAGTCTCTGCAGTTCCTATTGCCAGAAGACGCCCAGGACACAAACACCAAATTAATGGAAATGGCCTTGCGGGCCCCGCCGATCAAAAAGTACCGGGCTGACGGGGGACCGGGTCGGCCCCCCCGGCTCTTGGTATCGCTTCAATTTGGTGGACTTTGGTAATGCGTTTCCATTTGGTCTATCTTGTTTTCCATTTGGGGCACCCAAATTCATTTTGGGGACCTCTGGGGGGGGGGGTCGGCCCCCCGGTTTCCGTGGGGGTGGTGGTGGGCTCTTGGTATCGCTTCAATTTGGGGCCCATCGGGTCATTTTGGGAACCCTTTGTCAGACAATGTACGGTGGCGCCCCTCGGTGGCGAAACGCCTGACACGCAAAGAGGGGTTCCCAAAATGAGCCTTGGGTGCCCTTCTGGAGCTGTGGACTTGAATTCCCCAGTGGAACCGGGGCGGCCGTCTAATGGAAAGAATACCCAAAACACGGTCATCCCTATACCCCATTCTGGAGGTTTCCCTCAGGCTGGTCAGGGTGATCTCTATGGAAGTCCTCGATGAGAGTCCGGTCTAAGATGAATCGGGAGGGGACCCACTGGCGCTCCTCTGGTCCATAACCCTCCCAGTCGACCAGAAATTTTGGCCTGTTGTAACTGATCAAACACTGAGTTCATAAGCGGCAAGGGATATCTGTTCTCGACTGTGATTTCGTTAAGAGGGCTATAGTCTATGCATGGTCGTAAGAACCCATCCTTTTTCCCAACGAAAAAGACTGCTCCCGCTGCGGATGATGAGGGTCTAATCAATCCCGTCTTTAGGGAGGACTCAATATATTCTTTCATGGCCTCTTTCTCTGGCCCTGAGATGGAGTATAAACGCCCCTTAGGAATCGGGGCGCCGGGAATGAGATCAATGGGGCAGTCGTATGGTCGATGGGGTGGTAGGGAGGTGGCTTTAGCCTTGCTAAAAACCTCTCCAAGGTGATGGTAATCAGTGGGAACCGAGCTCAGGTCCGGGGTCTGGGATTCTGTGGTAGAAGGAACAGATACATGGTTAATCACCGTGATGGGCTTCTGCTGATCTTTATTCACGGCCCCGTGGTTAGTACTGCTCCCCCTCCACCCCTGAATGAGGCCAGTTCTCCAATCTACCACTGGGTTGTGCTGCATGAGCCAGGGAAACCCTAGCACAATAGGATGAGAAAGAGAGTCACACAGAAAAAAAAAACCATAGTCTCTTCATGTCCCTGAATTTCCCATTTTACGGGTTCGGTGCTGTGCGTGATGGAAAATAGGTCCTGTCCGTTAAGGGCCTTGGCCCTCGTGGCCTGGTGAATGCGACGGGTAGGAACTTTGAGTTCAAGGGCCAATGTCCAGTCCATGAAGCTTTCGTCTGCTCCAGAGTCTATGAGGACCCCTACCGTCTTGGTAGAGGTCTGATAGGTCATCTGGCCCTGGATCTGACGACGTGGGGATTTGTGGGAGTGTTGCAGACTCACCTTGGGTCCTTTGGCGGGACAGGATGCCACTCGGTGATTCCCCTCCCCGCAGTAAAAACATCTGCCCTCCTGTTGTCGTCCGCTCCTCAGGAGTCAATCGTGTTCTCCCAAGCTGCATGGGTTCTGTGGGTTGAACCTGAGTGGGTGGTGGAATGGAGACCGTCCGCGGTCGTCCCAGTCCCGGGTCTCCCTCAGGTCCGTTAGGCCATGGACTGCTCGCTTGGGGCTGTCGCAATTCCTGCACCCTGTAGTCGGTACGGATCGCGAGGGCTATGAGAGCCTCTAGGGTGGTGGGCAAATCCAAGGGGACCAAAAGTTTCTGGATCTGTGCTGACAGCCCCTTCAAAAACATGTCATATAAAGCAGTATCGTTCCAACCACTCCCTGCCGCCAACGTGCGAAAAACGAATGGCGTAGTTACTCAGTGTCTTTGCCTTGGACCAGGTAGCTCAGCTCTCTAGCTTTCTCTCGGTCTGTGGAAACGGGATCAAAAGTCTGCAACAGTGCGGATCTGAAGTCTTCAAATACCGAGCAAAGAGCGGCTTCTCTGGCCCATTCAGCTGTAGCCCAGGACCTCGCCCTCCCGGTGAGGTGTGAAATGACAAACGCCACTTTCGCTCGATCTGAGGGAAAGACCTGGGAAAAGAGCTCAAAATGAATATCACAGGTCGTGAGAAAAGGTCGACAGAGACCAGGTTCTCCAGAGTACGGTTCCGGAGATGCCAGGCGAGGTCCAACTGATGGTGTCCTGGGTTCGGGGCTAGGAGCTGCAACGGCGGTGTTCTCGGGAGCTGAATGGCTGTTAGTCGCAGCTGCGCGGTCAGCTCCATCATCTGGCTCGTTAGGAGTGTCAGGTGCCCTGCCACAGCTGCCTGAAACTCCTCCTGGCGAGAAAGCTGAGCCTCTTGAGCCTGAATGGCAGCAGCCAAACCTTTTCCGCTGAGTCCATTCTGGCCGAAGTGTACTGTCTGGCCCAGAACAAAGCGGCAGACTCAGTCGCGGAATAGGCAGGTTTCAAAGAAGCTTTGTTAGTTCCGAACTGCTGAACACAGTCTACAAAATTTACAACAAAAATGGCTACTCTAAGCAGCACTCTAACTACTCTCCTCTGCTACACTCTCTTGGGAAAAACGAAAACACTGAACTAGAAAGAAAAACGCTTCACCAAAAGGGGAAGGAAAGATCTAATAAAGTTTATCAAACAAAAACACTCAAAATGAGGAGGAAACAGAACTATCTATATCTTATGGCCTAATCACCTAAACTGGCTGGAAACAAAAATCAATCCCGGAGGATGAAAAAACTTTATCAGAAGGAAAGAAACCATCAAACAGAAAACGATCCCGAAGGATGAAAACAGGCTACAAAAAACTCTTTCTAATCTTGAACTAAGGGCTATGAAACTTACAAAACAAGGACACATGGAACAGGCTTTGGAGGCAATGGAAGGGCTTGGGTGCGACAAAACGAGAACGAAGACACTTCGGCAAAGGACAAGGGGAAACACAGACTACATATACACATGAGGGAAATGGGGAACAGGTGGAAACAATCAGGGTGGGGAAGACAATCAGACTGGTGACACGAGGAAGGGCAAGTGACCTGAAACGAGAGGAGAGTTAACTTTCAAAATAAAACAGGAAATGACAAGACATAACAAAAACCCAGCTTGACATCACCACGGTGTGACAGTCCCAGGTTAGACAATCCATACATTCTGAAATAAGATGATACAAAGAAGGTTAATATATGTGCCATTTTCCCCTTAAGTACAATATTTGAAAATTGTCTTGTGATTTAATAAGAACACATTTTGGGGATTTCAAAAATATACAAAGTGTAGGTACACACGTTAGAATTGCAAAAAGTGTCCCATATTACATTAATCCACCCTACTTGTGTGGGACACAAAAGAGACTAATACAATAATGTAATGCAATGATTTAGCCAAATGTAAGTCACTGATTCTTGAGAAGTGGGGCGAAACAGGTTATGATTTTGAGAAAGTAAAACCATATGCTAAGCCAAATAAAACTAGATGTATGCATATACCATGTACTAGGCTACAGAGCTATGCTTTGATACAAATGATCAACTTTTCCATATCATAATGTGCTTTTTGCCTTGCCATCACTTACTTTTCACTTAAGACACAACTGGTAAACCTTGCAAAACATGCATGTTATTTAAAAAAAAACTTTGATCTGAAATTAAGTGTGATAAAAATGTTTCTTTTGACAAAACTAGACCTTTTTTAATAATTAAAGAAAACATTTTAATCCATGTTATTGCACATGAATGATTGAATCGACAGTACACGTCACAGTACCTGTCACAGTTTTGGTATAATGATAATTCAATGAAATTGAAGTTTTGTTGAAAACATATTATCAATCCCTCATAACACCTGCACTTCTCATTTTTAAATCTACTAGCACATACAACTGCTGGACATGTTTGTCCTGTTTTTTTAAGAATCAGTGCAACTTAGGCCTAGCTGTTACCCAGGCTAGAATGTCAGTTATCTGAAGCTTTTCACACAATGTCTTTTCAATGTGAATGGCTGAACACCTGTTAACAGTGCAGTTTTGTCAATGTCTAGACTTACCCCTCTCATCATCTCATTCCAATCAACAGGGGGCCTTTCGGGAGTCTGTTGTTGTGACTCTTCCTCATCTATGAAAAATTATGTTTTAATAAAGTGAAAACACTAATATCTCCATGTATAGCATCTAAGAAAGACGACACTTGCACAGTGAAACAGTACTGAACAAGACTGAGAACATTTCTTGTGGTGGTAATGGACTTACCCACATCACTTTCACTCCTAGCATTATCATCATGCCTTCTTCTTGTAGCAGTCTTCTTTGGTCTCTCAACAGGTGAGCTCGGGGTGGACAGGTGCTGCAGATCCCCATCTAATAAAAGCATAAGTTGTACTGAAAAATCTTTAAGCAGCAATTACACTCATTGTTTAAGAATGTTACCTTTTCTTGCTCATTAAACATTAGAAAATTGTCTGGAGACTTCTCCATGCTTCATAAAAATACAAACTTATAAGTACCAATAAATACAAAATAAAAAAAAAAACCAAGATAACCTCTTACATAATTTGTTGTGTGAAAATTATCACACATATTACTTACCATCATGAACTTCCAGTGGTCTGTCTGCACCTGATGTCTGTCCCTCTTCGCCTCTTCTTGAGCCTGTAGTTGGGGAGCGGTCGTGTCTTTTATCTATGAAAATGTTCACAGGGGAAATTAGGAGGCTTTTGACACTGCATTAAAAAAGTCAGAATTAACAGGTTGATAGATGCTTTGATACACCGCTTTGATGGCTGCTTATAGTACTTCATAGTATAATAGTTTATGATCATATGTAAATATTTTCTGTTATTTACACATGGTATGGAGTAGATGGCAGGTCTAGGTATCAGTGAAATATAGTACAGTTTTAAGTAATAGTTATAGTAATAGTTATCATTAAGTAGTATAATGATAGGACACTACAATTTAAGCAATGTGGAATGAAGTTGGAATCAAATGTGAAATGCAGAGCAGCATGGAATTTTCTGAAATCTTTAATTGGTGGGTTATCCCCACAAATCTAAAAGTTTTTCACAGTGCACCAGGAGAGCATTTTTTTTTCTGTTAACAGTTTATGCAGGCATCACCAAATTAAATGTAAGAGCTTTAATATCTTTTTAAGACCAAAACACATTTGTGAGAGAACAAAAAGCAAGAAATCCCAGAGCAATGTTGAACAGCACATCAACCTCAGAAAGGCAAAGTGATATGTTGTTTACGTTTACATCTCACTTCATACACAGCTGTTATCATGTGTGCTCCCCTGATCTCTTAACTGTTGTACAAATGTCCAAAAAGTACATACATTGAAATATATAATAAATAATAATATCTGCATTCTTAAGAAACCCAAAATATGTCATCCCTTTAGTGGGGTGGAAAATGACCTGTGTGCTGCCAGCACTTTCCGCCATGCTTTCAGACTTCATGCTTACGTTACGAGCTACACATTACAGCTACAGACAAGGCCTTCATCTCAAGTCACTCGTAAGACTTGGATGAGGCTGTTATTAAATATCCCGATAATCTACCGCGATAATGACATTAACAACATAAACAGGAATTTTATCACGCAAAATTTTACTAAGATTTACTGTAATACAGGTAACCATTACATCCTTAGTTCAACAATCGACTCATAATCATCCATATAATCTTTTTTTTTTCCCCACATACCTATACTGAACCCTCGGGAATACATGCAATTTGGATTTAAATCTTTCTAATTACATTTACATTGTCTCTGAATGTCTGTGTTTCTGCCCATCCATAACAGTTAATAAAGCATAAACCTAAAATAAATAATAAAACTAAAACAGCATCAGCAAAAGTGAAATATAGCCTGCAGCATTTATATATATAGTCTGCAGCATTAATATATAGCATGTAGCATTTATATATAGCATGTAGCATTTATCATTAATGAGAGCAGGTGAAGATAAAAATAACATTTCTTACCTGAGCAATGGCTCGCCTCACATTCTGGGGGTGGATTCTGTTGAAATCCATCCATGCCTCTGTATCAAGTGAACACGAAGCCAAACTCTCTGCCAGCCAACTCTTCACCTTGCGCACAGAGCGCTCTGATTGGCTGCTGTTGATGGGTCGTTAATTAGCGGAGGCCCCCCAGTCTGCTTCTGCAGCACCTCTCTAAAACTCTGTTAACCCTTTCAGCATTCTGCCTTTCTGAAGAAGTTTGACCCTAAAACATTCATATATTTTCACATAGTTCAAACAACTAGATAAAGTCAACTGAATTAAAACCGAGTACATCCTTAAAATGTATAAATATTTATATAAATCTAAATATATATAAATATAATCTTTTCATTTTTTTCCACATTCAGTCTTGATCATAAACTAATCAAGCTTAGTTCATAAAGAATGAAAAAAAATATTTTATTTTTTTTCCTCAGCTATTTATGTAACTACTTAAATTAATTCAGTTCATATGGCAAAACTATCAGTTACATTTGTGGTTATGCCTCTGATCACAACACAGCAATACAGGCTTTACTCTTTCATGATAATTTGGGTGTAATACCAGACCAATGCATTTGGGGCGCTAGCGAGCAAAAAGTGTGTGAAAATCCAATGTGCCCTAGAGTGTCCAAAACTCATTTTGGGATCCAAATTGGGACTTCTGAGAAAACAAGAGAACAGCATCTATATAGCCTGTAGGTAGGCGTCGCACTGGGCCTCGGTGTTCCATTTACTCTGGCGAGCCCTGGTGCGAAAGTCAATAGAGTAGTCAGCCACGGAGCGGTCCCCCTGGTGGAGGTTCAGGAGACCGCCCATAGCATCTGGACCCTGGGAAGGTGGGCCAAAAACCTTCCGGAGCTCAGCAGCGAAGTCTCTGAAGGAGCTGCAAGCATGAGTTTGACGTTCCCATTCAGCGGTTCCCCACAGGCGGGCCCTCCCCGTGAGGTGATTAATGGTGAACGCCACTTTGGCCCCCTCAGAGGCGAAAGTGTGTGGCTGCAGGGCGAACAGGATTGAGCAGTTCGTAATAAACAGATTACAGATCTCTGGGTTCCCCGCATAACGTTCCGGAGCCCCAACTCGGGGTTCAGAAACTGGACCAGGTGGCGTTGGTTGGAGTACGGCAGCAGGCGCTGTTGCAGGTAGGGTCTGGACCATATTCTGTGAGAGCACAGCAGTGAGCTGCTGGATCTGTGAAGCTAATGCCGCTAATGTCTGCTCCTGGTTAGCGGCAGCCTGTTGTTGAGTGACAGTAGCCTGGCGTACCTCGGCTGTGGTGGAAGCAAGCAATGCCTCGTGTCGCTGGAGAATGTTCTCCACCCTCTCCAGGCGTAGCTCTGGCGAAGCGGTGTGTGCTGGATCCATGCTTTGGCCAGATTGTACTGAAACGGGCTTGTGTAGGACCCAAATGCAGCACAACAGCAAGGGATACTTAGTAATGTTCTTTATTGAGGAACTCACAGCAGGCGATATGGCAGGTGAGAGAGAGGGAATAGGTCCTGAGTTCAATCGGAGAGTCTGTGGCAACGAACTGGAGCAGGGGGACAGACTGCCCGGGGGAAACCTCCAAGCAGCCAGGGAAACAGGCAGACAGACACCAGAAACACTGAGGCAGAACTCGTGGTCGGGGCCGAAAAGCTGAGGTGATTACCGGGGCAGAGACAGACGAGCAGGTCAAAGGCAGGCAGGGTCAGCAACGGGAGATCAGTCCGGACAAAAGTGCTGGGAAGACTTGCATGACGCGAAGAACAATCTGGCAAAGAGTGTCTGGAGGTTGGTGCTTAAATACAGGGTTGATTACTGATGAGGAGCAGGTGTGGGAGGCGGGAGAAACCATGGTGACTGATGAGGAGGCGGGGCTGACAGGTGAGTGGAAAGTTACTGGGTGCAGGTAAGAGGGAAAAGCAGGCAGGGGACAGGAGTGGATTGTGACACTGTGGTACATATCCTGATAATAAAGACAGATTAATCATATCCAATAACGAATTACTAGCTACAGGTAAAACATCCTTGAGCAGCCTGGTTGGGATGGAGTCTAAGACAGGTTGACGGCTTAGCTGCAGAAATGATTAAAGTTATTTGATGAAGGTCGATGGGAGAAAAACTGTCTAAATACATAACAGGTTTTACAGCTGTTTCAAAACTTGCTGTATCAGAATGCAGATCAATGCCTGTTGAGGGCAAGAGGTGATGGATTTTGTCTCTAGTAGTTATAATCTTATCATTAAAGAAGCTCATGAAGTCATTGCTACTTAGACCTAAAGGAATAGATGGTTCAGTAGAGCTGTGATTCTCTGTTAGCCTGGCTACAGTGCTGAAGAGAAACCTGGGGTTGTTCTTATTCTCCTCAATTAAAGAAGAGTAATAGGCTGCTCTGGCATTACGGAGAGCCTTCCTGTATGTTTTGAGATTATCTTGCCAGACTAGATGAGATTCTTCCAGTTTAGTGGCACACCATTTGCGTTCAGATTTACGTGCCTCTTGCTTTAATTTACGAGTCTGCTGGCTATACCATGGTGCTAGCCTTCTTTGTTTAATTGTCTTCTTTTTCAGAGGTGCAATAGAGTCTAGAGTTGTCCGTAATGAGCCTGTAATACTATCAACGAGATGGTCTATTTGTGAGGGGCTAAAGGAAGCAGACAAGTCATCTGTTACAGTTATACATGGAATTGAATTCAATGCTGAAGGAATCACTTCCTTAAATTTGGCTACAGCACTATCAGATAAACATCTGCTGTAGGAGTTTCTGGACAAAGGCTTATAGTCCGGTAGTATGAACTCAAAGGTTATTAAAAAATGGTCAGACAGAAGAGGATTCTGTGGAAAGACAATTAGATTATCAATTTCCATGTCATATGAAAGAACAAGATCAATATTCAATGAATAGAAGCCACCCATCGCGCACCGTGCCAGCCTCCAGCCTGTTCCCAACCATGCTGTTAGTCATAATGAATGAGGCATGCGTTGAACCAGGCCACCTTGCCACGATGTTAGTTAGCTGCATTCGCGCATCACATATGATTTGAACATTGATGGAATGAAAATGTTTCCTACTTAGATAAACAGCTCCCGCTGGAATGCCCCTGTTGCCAGAAACCCCAGCGTAGTCAGCACAACCCCGGGGCTATTCGCCGGCCCCCGTTGCGTTCTAGGGCCGGCCGCAGCTCTGCGCACAACTCCAGTAACACTGGTCTTGGTAACCGAAATCGGCTTATGAGCCAATTATCATGGTTTGCAAGTAAATCCTTGTGTTCCTTAAATCGCTCACGTTTGCAAGGTCCTCTAACAACGCTAACGCTGCCTTTGTTAATATCATTTTCTTAATCACATTACGCACGCCTTTATATCCACCTATATAACTGCAAACACGTGGGTGTGTTAATTGTTCATAAGTGTGTCTCTGATGTGCACATCACTCTGATGACTACTTGTTTTCACATTATTAACAGTTTCCCAGCATCGCCTCTAAGGAACAATAGCTGTAGAAACGTGCGTAAGACACCTATGAAGTTGGCGTGGGTCACGCACATTTCTACGATCATTTCACGTTTGATACATTTGAACGTGAGCGTGGAAAAGGCCGTACGCCACTTTTTTGTGCGTACGCAAGCTTTGTACATGAGGCCTCCCTGGTGAGCTTCTTCCAAAGGCCTATGGAGGCAGAGGAAACCAACTGACTGAATGTTGGCTGGAGCACTTTACTGACAGTCCTCTGCTTCTTGATAATATTTTTCAAGGTGACTGGCATCAGTATTTCACCCGATGGCTTCCTTTACCATTGAACTAAACCCTGGAAGTGAAGCGCATGTCACTGTGAGCCTCGCTGGACTCGAACTCGCAACCAGCGGATCCCTAGCGGTGTGCGCATGCGTACATTGAATTTTTGAACGTTGCTCTGGACGCCAACCGTTCGGCCAACAAGGCGCATGACGTCACTAAGAGCATACGACAGGTAGTATGGCAGACGTTGGCCCGACCAGAAGAGTGGGACGTTTCTCTGTCAATTTTGTTCTTCAAAGTGTTAAAAGCGAGTTTTCTATCAAAGTCACAAAAGGCCCTGTTATAGTCAATGACTAAAAGGTAGCAGTCACAGCGCTGCCATAGAGCAGCTCATGGGTCCACAGATGCTCAGTGGAGCTCTGTGTTTCTAGCGGGTGTTGAGTGTGCATGCGTGCCTGTCTGTGCAGCGCAGGAGCACCGTGACCAGCTACCAATATAGAGCAGAGTTCCACTCGGCTTTTATAGGTCTCTGATGCGCACTTGATCTCAGTCACGGTGCAGATCAATTTGTCTGTCTGTTACCACCTGTTGAGTCCACTCACTGGAAACACTTTTCAGGATTTAAGATGCATTACTTTTTGAATTAAAGCTTTGAAACGTGCCAAGTTGCCCCGTGGAATCATGGGTAATCCCTAATGCGCATGCGCCCGGTCCGTTCCGTTTGAACTGCTCTCTCCTCGCCCGGAACCGTATCCTGGCTACGGTGCTGGAAGATGCGCTTGCAGTACCGTTTTCAGCCACAACATGGAGTCAAAGGCCTGGTGGCGCTGTTTCGACATTTAGGCTGCTGACGAGGAAGAAAGGCGCTGTCAATTCAGCACCCCCGTGTCTCCATGAAGACAGCCTCTCGTGGCCCATAAACGGCGTACTTTATGAGGAATGAGCTGACCAAAGCCCAGTATGATCCCAAACAGGGTCCCTCGATTACAAAGTTCACAGGGGCCTCATGTACGAATACTTGCGTGGATTTTTACGTGAAACTTGGCGTACACACAAAATATCTTCAAATGTATCAAAGTGTGAGTACACATCGATCCAAGCACGTTTCTTTTGTACATCCCAGTCAACGTGGAATTGAGCGCACATGCAACTCCTCCCTGTCCACGCCTCCATTTACATATGCAAATCTATTTAAATAGGCCCTGGACCTGAGATTCACCTCTTTGTCCGATCAGATAACGCGGTGAACAAAGGAAAGAAAATGAATTTCACAGAGTCTAAGCTAAAGATTCTAGTGAATGAAGTGGAGATTCTGTTTGGTACCCTGTCAACAGGGATAAATATGACCCCCCAAAAAAAGACGTGAGTGGGAGCGTGTGTGTGAGGCTGTAAATGCCGTGGGATCCGAGCAGCGCACACACAGGTGTGGCGCCGCGGCTGACATTTTACGCCCGCTTTTACTGAAAAGAATACTGAACACAGGGAGACAATCAGGGCTTGTTAGAAAGCTCTGCAGCGATGATTTCACCAGCAGAAAATAAAGAAAACCAAGAAACATGATATTTGAATGCGCACATGCCCAAATATGCATTGGCACACTGGCACGGTGCGCGATGGGTGGCTCTTGGGTGAGTAAAGAGTTTATTGAGTGTGCCTGAAAGCGCACACTATATGTTATCCACCACGCTTATTGAGTGTGCCTGAAAGAGCACACTCTTTAAAACCTCTCGGGCTTATTGAGTGTGCCTGAAAGAGCACACTCTTTATAACCTCTCAGGCTTATTATTATTCTTATTGAGTGTGCGTGCAAGGCGCACACTATATGTTATCCATCGCGCTTATTATTGGGTGTGCGTGCAAGGCGCACACTATATGTTATCCACCGCGCTTATTATTGAGTGTGCCTGAATGAGCACACTCTTTAAAACCTCTCGGGCTTATTGAGTGTGCGTGCAAGGCGCACACTATATGTTATCCACCGCGCTTATTATTGAGTGTGCGTGCAAGGCGCACACTATATGTTATCCACCGCGCTTATTATTATTCTTCCGCCCTTTTTTTGTCACGCTACTCCTCCCAGAGTTTTTGTCGCACATACAAAAAACGGGTATCGAAACGACCGGCTCTGCCGGGAATCGATTGCTATGTCTTTTCTAAGAGTTTCGGCAAAAATCCAGAAAAACGAAGCCAAAAAATGAATGGGTGTGTATTGCGAGAACTTTCCAGAGCTAGAGTGAGTGATGTCATCGCTAGAGTGGAGAGGGGAGAGAACGATCAGTGAAAAAATAAAACGGATTTGACTACCGTGGCCTCAAATGCCCAGCTACAGACACGATTTCTACATAGAAACGTAGCAAAATTTGTTTTATCACTCACATTCGCCTGCCAAAGCTGTCAGACATATAGTTTTGGCTCCATACAGGCTGATTGATCGACAACTCCCCACCAAAGCCTCATATACTTCCATGTTATTTTGAGCATAGAATTTTCTGGAAGGAGCAGGGAGCTTCTGTGCTTTCTCTGACTCCTACGGCCAAAGTTTATACAATTTTCGCCTGAAACTTGGCACAGACATTATACACAAGACGAGCATTCTTCTGGTCATTTCAGATTTTGGTTTGATTATAGGTTTTTTTTGGCCACCTTCGAGGGGGATCATTCAGATATATACTGTGCATCTCAGAGGGACAGAGACAGTGCATGCAGCACCTGTGACTAATTACTCTGACCTGCAGCTCACCCTGGTTGCTTGGCAACCTCAAGCATGCCTTTGACTAACTTTTTTGAAGTCTCTGTATGATGTCAGACTATCAAGACTACATTTTTAATGTCGGCCATTTTATCCTTGTCTCTCACAAACACAAACACATAGATAGAGAGACAGACACACCACACACAGGCAGACAGACAGGCAGACGCACACACACACACACACAGACAGAACAAACACACACAGACAGCTCAGACAGCTAAAATACTAATGCCAACTGCTAGCGCTTCAGCGTTAAAATGCCAATGCTAACATGTTAATGCTAACATGTTAATGCTAACATACTAATGCTAACATGCTAGCGCATCAGCGCTAACATGCTAATGCTAACATGCTAATGCTAACATGCTAATGTTAACATGCTAATATTAACTGCTAGCCCATCAGTGCTAACATGCTAATGCTAACATGCTAATGCTAACATGCTAATGTTAACATGCTAATGTTAACATGGTAATGCTAACATGCTAATGCTAACTGCTAGCCCATCAATGTTAACATGCTAATGCTAACATGCTAATGCTAAAATGCTAAAGTTAACATGTTAATGTTTAACTGCTAGAGCATCAGTGTAAACATGTTAATGGTAACATGCTAATGATAAAATGCTAATGTTAAAATGCCAATGCTAACATGCTAATGCTAAGTGCTAGCGCATCAGCGTTAACATGCTAATGCTGACATGCTAATGCTAACATGCTAATGCTAACATGCTAATGCTAACTGCTAGCCCATCAGCGCTAACATGTTAATGCTAACATGCTAATGCTAACTGCTAGTCCATCATCGTTAACATGCTAATGTTAACATGCTAATGCTAACTGCTAGCTAAAAATGCTAATGTTAATTGCTAGCACGTAAGCGCTAGCTGCTCCTGTGTCTAAATAAACATGTTAAAAATGACTGTTTGAGGTGTGCTTTTTGAATACAGACGCCCCGGCAACAGCTCACTCGTCACACTCAAAATTTCTTTTCTAGTACTGAATTTGCTGAGCAGTGTCAGTAATAATGTATGGGGACGATGGGGCCAGAGTCAGGCACACTCAAAATTTCTTTAGAAATTTTTCTAGTTGAGTGTGCCTGAAAGAGCACACTCTTTAAAACCTCTCGGGCTTATTGAGTGTGCCTGAAAGAGCACACTCTTTAAAACCTCTCGGGCTTATTATTATTGAGTGTGCCTGAAAGAGCACACTCTTTATTATCTCTCGGGCTTATTGAGTGTGCCTGAAAGCGCACACTATATGTTATCCACCGCGCTTATTCTTATTCTTACGCCCGTTTTTTGGTTCGCTACTCCTCCCAGAGTTTTTGTCGCACATACACAAAACGGGTATCAAAACGTGCGGCTCGGCCGGGACATGTGTGCTATGTCTTTTCTAAGAGTTTCGGCAAACGGTTTTGCCAAAAATCCAGAAAAACGAAGCCAAAAAATGAATGGGTGTCTATTGCGAGAACTTTCCAGAGCTAGAGTGAGTGATGTCATCGCTAGAGTGGAGAGGGGAGAGAACGATCAGTGAAAAAATAAAACGGATTTCACTACCGTGGCCTCAAATGCCCCACTACAGACATGATTATCCCCTCAAATGTAGGAAAATTCGAGGTGATCGCAGTGATAACACTGTTGAAGCTGTCTCTTTTATAGTTTTGGCTCCATACAGGCTAATTGATCGAGTACCTCCCTCCACAGCCTCATAGACTCCCATGTTATTTTGAGCCGAGAATTTTCTAGAAGACGCAGGGAGCAATTGTGCTTTCTCTGAGTCCTACGGCCAAAGTTTATACAATTTTCGCCTGAAACTTGGCACAGACATTATACACAAGACGAGCATTCTTCTGGTCATTTCAGATTTTGGTTTGATGCATACCTTATAGGTTTTCTTTGGCCACCTTCGAGGGGGATCATTCAGACATATACTGTGCATCTCAGGGGGAGAGACAGTGCATGCAGCACCTGTGACTAATTACTCTGACCTGCAGCTCACCCTGGTTGCTTGGCAACCTCAAGCATGCCTTTGACTAACTTTTTTGAAGTCTCTGTATGATGTCAGACTATCAAGACTACATCTTTAATGTCGGCCATTTTATCCTTGTCTCTCACAAACACAAACACATAGATAGAGAGACAGACACACCACACACAGGCAGACAGACAGGCAGACACACACACACACACACACACACAGAACAAGCACACATGCACGCACACACACACACACCCACACACACACAGGGCAGTTTTTTCAAAATAAGAGTCCCTTTAAAATAAGAGCCCAATAAAAAGGCAATGATGACACAGCTTGTTGTATTAATACTGAATTTTCTGAGCAGTGTCAGTAATAATGCATGGGGGCGACAGGGCCAGAGTCAGGCACACTCAAAATTTCTTTAGAAATTTTTCTAGTTATTAGTGACGAGTGCCTACGACACTCGTCAACTACTCACAGAGCTAGCAAGCTCTGGGAGTAGTTGAACTATTGTTCTTCTGCGTGTTTCATGGCATTATTATTATTATTCATTTTCCGCCCTTTTTCGAACATGAATGCGGCCCGCAGCGGTGAGAGGACCCCAACAAATTATATATCAAAACGTGCGTCTTGATCCCGAATCGAATAGCAAATAGTAATTGCTAGCACATAAGCCACTAATAACCAAATACATGCTACTTGTTAATATGCTAATGTTAATTAACATTAGCCACTAAGAATTAAATACATGATCTTTGTCAACATGTTAATGTTAACCTGCTAATGTTAATTAGCATTAGCCACTAGGGATGTAACGATGCATCATGACACGATTAAAATCAGTACAAATGTGTGACGACTCGCATCTGTTGACAGAAAAAATGAATCGCGATTCTTGGCGAATGCGAGAGAAGTAGGATATGTTCTTTTTCGTCTTTTTTTTTATTAGAAATAGGTTACGTTGTGGCTGCAGCTTCCACTGCGGCGTCTGCCTTTCTGTGTCTCACACACACACACACACACACACACACACACACACACACAGTCTCTCTCTCTCTCTCTCTCTCTCTCTCTCTCTCTCTCTCTCTCTCTCTCTCTCTCTCTCTCTCTCTCTCTCTCTCTCTCTCACACACACACAAACACACACACATCCCTTCGTGGGACCTCTCCCGTCTGCTAACTGCTAACATTAGCAGCCAATGCTAAAATTAGTGCAAAAAGTAATTGCTAGCATAGCGATAGCTATATCGATAGTGAGCATATATAGATAGTGAGCGCCGGAGTGAGCAGCCGCTTGTTACAGCAGCTCGAACTTTCTACCTCTTTTTAGTTTTTTTATTTGTTGTGTTTTTACCTCATCGACACTTTCAGCAAGTGGGCAGCTATGGATGTTCACATTGTGACATTCGTGGTCTGCTCCTTGCTGTTTTCGGCACTTTTTGATGTGGGTGTGGGAAACAGATTGAACCAGGCTCCATTGTTTACACTCAGGATCAGCTGTTAGGCTTGCGACACACCCCCCTTCACTGAGCGGAGCGGCCGGAGATCCCAGAGAGTTACGGAGGAAGAGAAGAGGATGCAGAGCGGAGGTGAAGCGCAGGGAGAAGAAAAGACGGTATAAACCATGTTTAGCTGACTGAACTTCTCCGACTCGCACATTAACCTGGACGGATTCCAGCTCTTCCGGGCGGACCGGAAAGCACCAGAGATCGGTAATAAGAAGGGAGGGGGGATCTCTGTGTTTGTGAACGATAGATGGTGCCACCCGGGACACATCAGGGTGAAGGAGCAACTCTGCACCAGAGACTTGGAGCTGTTAGCGGTCAGCATGCGGCCATACTACCTCCCGAGGGAGTTTTCACAGGTCATTGCCGTGTTTGTGTACATCTCCCCTCCCCCCGCTGGGTAGCTCTGATCACAACCTCGTTCACCTCATCACAGACTACACCCCTGTGGTGAATAAACAACCACCTGTGAACCACTAAGAATTAAATACATGATCATTGCTAACATGTTAATGTTAACCTGCTAAAGCTAATTAGTATTAGCCACTAAGAATTAAATACATGCTCATTGCCAACATGGTAATGTTGACATGCTAATGTTAATTGCTAGCACGTTAGTGCTAGCCACTCATTTTCAGTCACTAAGAATACATGCTAATGTTAACATGCTAATGTTAACATGCTAATGTTGACAATGTTAATGTTAAGTGCTAGCACGTCAGTGCTAGCCCATAATTTTTAGTCACTAAGAATACATGTTAATGTTAATATGGTAATATTAATTGTTAGTGCGCCAAAGACAGCAGAGCAGCTAGCGCGTTAGCACTAGCTGTAAAGACATGCCAACTGCTAACATTAGTGGCCAAAGCTAAAATTACTGCAAATGGTAATTGCTAGCGCGTCAACACTAGCAATTAGCATTAGCCACTAAGAATTTATTACATGACAACTGTTAACATGCTAAGCTATTTGCTAGCACGTCAGCGCTAGCAATTAGCCTTAGCCACGAATAACCAAATACATGCTACTTGCTAATATGCTAATGCTAGCATTCTAATGTTAATTAGCACTAGCCACAAAGAATTAAATACATGCTAATTCTACATGTTTAATGCTAATTGTTAGCCGTCTGCGTTAGCAATGAGCATTGGCCACGAAGAATTAAATACATGATCATTGCTAACATGTTAATGTTAACATGCTAATGTTATTAACATTAGCCACTAGGAATTAAGTACATGCTCATGTTAACATGCTAAAGCTAACCTGCTAATGATAATTACTAGCGCATTGTCTGTCTAAATGACAGACAATGACAGCAGACCAGCTAGCGTGTTAACGATTAGCATTAGCCATTAAGTATTAAATAAATGCTAATGTTAACATGCTAATGCTAACCTTGGTAATGGTAACCTGCTAATGCGTATTGATTACTATTAGCCACTAAGAATTAAATACATGCTCATTGATAACATGTTAATGCTAGCATGCTAATGTTAACTGCTAGCACATTAATGCTAGCCACTCATTTTCAGTCAGTAAGAATACATGTTAATGTTAACATGCTAATATTAATTGTTATCGTGTCAGAGACAGCAGAGAAGCTAGCGCGTTAGTGCTAGCTGTAAAGACATGCTAACTGGTAACATTAGCGGCCAATGCTAGAATTAATGCAAATGCTAATATACCAATTAACATAAGCCACTAAAAATTAAAGACATGGTAATTGCTAACATGACGCGCTAGCAATTATCATTAGCATGTTGGCAAATTGCCATGTTTTTAATTTTTAGTGGCTTAGTGGGAAATGTTGATTTAGTGGATAATTAGCCACTAAGCCACTAAGAATTAAATACATGCTAATGTGCTCCTGTGTCTAAATAAACATGTTAAGAATGACTATTTGAGGTGTGCTTTTTGACTACAGACCCCCGGCAACAGCCCACTCGTCACTCTCAAAATTTCTGCGGGAATTTTCTAGTTTCCTTGGTTTCTTTGTCTGCACAACTGTGACAACTTGACTAATCAGCTGTAATTTCTTCTATGCATTCCAGTACAGATAAGATATAAAGTTATTCTCAATATATACAATATATACTTTATACTACTAGTCATATACTTTATAATAGGGTGCATGGTGTTTGGGTTGACACACATTTGAATAAGTTGTTTACTGTCGGGGTTGGGCAAAAAAATGATGACGTCACCCAAAGCTGAATGCCTATTGGCCGAACGCACGCCAACGTACCCTTGACGTTATTTTGAAATTTCAGCGGTGAAGCGTTTTGTTGTGTTGTGTGTCACAGAGCTGCACTGCAGCCTTGTCGATAAAATTCAAGAATTATTTTCGCATAGCGGATTAAAAAACATAAAACATGTCGTTTCCAAGAGCCCCGTTGAAAAGGTTCAACGAGAGCGTCGGTAAGTAGCAGCTAAGTAGCCTTAGCACCACGAAAACAAGCTGTGCAACCGTTAATTTATCTCCAGCAAACTGCTTTTTTTTATTAATGTGTCGACATTCAAGTACACTAAACTTTTAAATTGTTAAACAAAATTATTCTGTTGTGCTTTTTTGGCCCAAAGGTTGTGCCCCTGCGCCGGGAGCCTATGAGATCAAGTTTGGGGACCTGAAGGGAAGCTGCTACCTTCGACAAGTCTGATAGATTCAGATTTGTTAAGGCAGGTTGGTGACCGTGAGAAAGCACAATGCAACTGCTGATAACACACAGCACGTCTTAAAAACCAGGGTTCCCACGGGTACTTGAATTCCTTGAAAATGCTTGAATTTCAATTCAGTGTTTTCAAGGTTGTGAAAATGCTGATTTTGTAAGTGCTTAATCTTGAATTGTCTATTTGTCTACTGTTATTGCGCTATGGTAGTTACACAATACACCGCTCACAAGCTGAGAATACAAGCCAATTCACAATTAGTTAAAAATCAAAACAGTCAATCTACCACCATATGAAATAATGCTAATTAGACCCATATTATTATGCCATACAGTGGCACCGCTGCGCTTCCCATGACCATCATGGCAAACACAACTAGTAGGCTACCTATTTAAAGGTGCTGGAAAAATGGAAAAACTGGTGCTTGAAAAGTGCTTGGAAAGTGCTTGAATTTGTTCATGAAAAAGGTGTGGGAACCCTGAAAAACATTAAGTTATGTGTATTATCATTACCAGCCGCTCTGCCACCACCATCACCCTCCAGAAACCCTCTGGTGTCTCCTGTCCGGAGGACTCTGTCTGTTGATGGCCTTGTGAGTTTTCTTTTCCAGCATGTAATAACTCACTTACACATCTATCTGCTGCTTCTATAACTAATAATATGAACTCTCTGTATGTTTTTATCCAAACCAAAGGTTGAAGGGTCAAGTGTAAAGAAAGAGAAGAACTGCATGAGCATGGAGAGGAAGCAGCAGAAACTCCTGGAGAAAGAGGGCTTCATCAGAGGTTTATTTGTTGTCTGTATAGGTTAGCCACTTGAGCACCGATTAAATCAGCAGATGTGTTGTTGTTCCTTTTGAATATGGATGTCGGTGTTTAAACTTTTAATCCCCACCAGATAAGGTCCCTGGTTCAGGAGCGAGGGGAGCAGGACCGTCGCCTGCTGGTTCTGGAAGAGGAGCTGAAGAAGGTTGAGGCCAAGCTGCTGGCTACAGTGAGGGAGAAGACGGGCATTGCTGCCAATGTTACCACCCTGGAAAGACAGCGGGCTGAGCTAAAAAAAATCAACGAATTCCTAAAAAACAAGGTTTGTTTTTTTTCTATATATTTAGATGGTAGTTGCCTTGATTACGTCTGCATAAGATGTGTCTTATGTGATTAAAAAGACTGAATCCATGTTTGGTTTTGAAGGTTTCTGCTGACACGACGAAGAAAAGAATCAATTCTCTCACAATGGAGTTGATGGAGGCCAGGAACACTTTAGATGTTAAAAAAAAGGTATGGCTTGTGTACGCATACTTTCTTATTATTCAGGAATACCTTTCCATCCTGAATATTACGTGTTTAATAGATGCTTATGTACTCTGTGTGTGTGTGTGTTTTGTGTCCAGGAGTTAAATGTCCTGCAGGTTAACAGTGAAGGCCAGCTGAAGGTGCTTGAAACTGACCTCCAAGCTGCCAAGGCGACCGTCACGAGTCTAAAGGATAGGAATAAAGACTTGGGTAAGATTTAACAGCAGCAGCAGATAGAACACTCTCATATGTAGAGAAATGAAAGTGGATGAACACCAACATTTAAAGTAATCAGAGATGTACTTTGATTTTTTTGATTTTTTTTTTAACGTTTTACAGAGGACCTTCATCAAGTGACCAAAACTCAGAACAAAGAGTTGGAGAATGAAACGCTAGATTGCAAGGTATGATTATAACCTGCTTTTCCTTGACACACATTTAGTTATGTTTACCCGTAACTGCCAGCAAATAAAAGCTCTGGGCTTGTTTTCTCAGCCTGTCTCTTGTACTTTAAGATGACTTTATATCTATATCATTGCCCCTGATGTACAAATACATACTGTTCCAGGTATCAGTCTTCCTGCTTGTGTTTGTGGGTTGTTCCTGTATGCTTCCATCCATAATGGTGTGTTTATTTTCCAGCTGTGATACGGGAGCTGAGGGAGGAGGTCAGAGTTGTGCAGGGGTATCTGGATGCAGCCAATGACGAGATTCAGGTACAAACGAGGCCTATGGAAGCATATTTTTTACAAAGGTGGACATCCTTTCTTTATGTTTAAGACCTGTTCATGTGTTTGCAGGATCTCCGCTTGAAGCTCAGAGAGAAGGCAGCGGAGAACACTGCTTCTGCCTCCCATTTGGAGAAAGTAGAGTAAGTGAATGCTTCCTACAAACAAGTTAGATCTCCACTGTATACCCTGACACTCATTTGTCACTTTTCCCACAGGCAGCTAAAGACCGAACTAGAGGAACGCATTACTGAGCTAGAAAACGCTCAAGATGTGCTGAGACAAAAAGAGGAGGAGGCACAGAAATTCCAGCAAGAGCTGCAGGCGTCGAGTGATGCTTTAGTGGAGGCGGAGAAGAGGTTGGAGAACCAAGAGCTGGAACTTAAATCTTCACAGAAGCTGGTGAGCGAGATGGAGGAGCAAATTGAGTCGGCCACCCAAGAAGTTCAGGACTCTCAGGCAACGGTTCGACAGCAAGAGGCAGAGCTTGCTAGACTCAGAGAGGTGCTCAGAAGAACGGAGAAGGAGCTGGATGAGAGAGTGGCACATCTTGAACAGAGATATCTGTTCTCCGAGGAAGAGAGAAGTATGTTCGCCAAGGTCCTGTTATGATTTTAATTTAAATTGCTTAAATAAATAGGCAATTGTGTGATGCATGTATTGTTTTTTAATTTTTTTAGGCAAGACTCAGGAGCAGGGGCTGAGGAGAGTGGAAGAGTTAAAAACAGAGCTCGCCTTGCTAAAGGAGACTAAAAGAGATGAGAAAAAGAGACAGTTTCAGCTCGAGCAAGAACATGCTGCTCTCACTGAGGAACTGACAAAAGAAAAGGTCACACAGACGCTTTTTGTCTCACACAGACGCTTTTAGATTCAATGTGAAATTGCCTTAAGCAGTCGCTGACTCTTTCCTCTTTTCTACAGGCACTTGTGGACTCCCTGACTGTCCTGGTGGAGCAGGAAAGGGAGGAGTCCGAAGAGCGGTTGATACAGCTGAAGGAGGAGATGGAAGAGGCCCTGGGAGACCTCGCTCTCATGGAGGAACAGGAACAGCAGACGCAGGAGGTGATGGAGAGGAGTCAAGAAGGCCTCCAGAGGCTGCAGGAGGAAAACAAGGCGCTGGAGAAACAGCTGAGTGACACCAGAGTTCTGTTGGAGAGGTGAGGGAAAAGTATGAAGTTTGAAAGTCGCACTTGCATTAAAAACAGTCTGCTCACTTCACTGCTGGATTTGTTGCTATTTAGAGTCACAGGCAGCTGGGAACATGTCCCGGCAAATACAGAGCACCAAGTACAGAAAAATAATTGACAGGTTGCCAGTCCATTACAGGTTCGACACAGACAATGGGTCACTGTCTATTTTTGTTCATGACCAATTTCAAGTTTGCCAAGTCACCTCGCCACACCATCTTTGGAATATGAGGGGAACCGGGGCACATGAAGGGGAACATGATGTTTTTATTAGACAGCAGAGAGTGCACGAGACAGGGAAGATGCTGTAAACATAGCAGGCACCACACTCAACCAACCTTGTGCCTGAAATTTGGCACAAGATGGCAGTCTATTGACGAGCTGTGGCTCCAACTAAAATTCTTTTCTTATTTAACGAACCTGACAGTGATCTTCTACATTATTTGATTACTTATTCATCTGATTCCTTCAAATGATTTGCCCAACCAGCAGTTCAGAACTCAAAGCCATTTAATTTATTATCATACATGACAGACAATTGTCACATTTGAGAAACTAGAAACCAGATAAGGTTTGGCAAAATGAGAAATGACAACTATTTTGGCACCTTGCTTATCTCGATCAGCTGTTTGCTTGCAGCTCTGCTTACAAAGGCGTTATTAAAGCGTTGCTCTGAGCAATTCAACATCAGCAAAACACTTCCAGATATTGGACTGATGTGTTGTCAAGACTGGTATGTTAGAAATTAGGTATGTGCTGAACATTTTATTATTTTTATTTCCACAAGCATTAGAACTCTGTAAAATTTAGAAAAGATTAAAATATAAAGATGTAAAATAATCTTATGATCAAGTGTGTATCAGTTGAACTATGTGTTTTAGGGCAGTAAAGTTACTCATAACGCGGCAAAACTGTGTGCTTATGATTTCTAGTAAGCGCAACGATGTGGCAGATTTGAAAGAGCAGCATTTCACAGCAATGAGGGAGCTCCAAGAAGCGCACACAAACTCACTGAGCAAGATGGCAGACATTGTCACGGAGCTGGAAAGGTAAGCACTCGACTGTCAGTATATCTCGAAGTATTCCTCGAATGTCAGTTTGATTCGTGTCGGCGTTTAGCTTAAAATTCTGTCAGCGTGTAAGGTTCACAAGGCTGCCTGTCTTACTGTTCAGTGCCAAAGAGGCTCTGAGGGGAGCAGAGGGAAGGCAGAAAGCGCTGGAAGCGGAGGTGGAGAGAGTGACCCAGCAGATGAAGGAGGAGATGAACAAAGTGGTTCAACAGAAAGAGGAGGAGATCAACAGAGTGAAGGAGGGGTTAGAGGAGCACCAGGAGAGACAGTTAGCCGAGGCGGAAGCCAGGGAGGAGAATGCAAGGTATACTTTAAATTCACTTTCAGTCTGTGTTGAAGTAACTGTCACTTTTCACCCTTTTTAATATTCTCTTTTTCCTTGACTTGATAGAATATTGCTGGAGGTGCAGACTCGCCTTGTACAAAAAGATGAGGAGATGAAGGCCATGGAGGCGAGCCATGCTGCCCTGATCAGTCGGCTACAGCAGGAGCTACAGCTTCAGACAAAGGAGCAAGAAGAGGCACTGGGGCAACTAGAGGAAGAGAGAGGTCAGAGTGTAACTCGGCTCCAAAACGAGAAGGAAAAAACCCAGAAACTGCTAGAGAGGGTCAGCCAGGAAAAGGGAGAAATAATAGAACAGCTCCAACAAGAAAGAGAAGAGAAAGTTAAAATTCAGACAGCCCTTCAGGAGGAAAGGGGGGCTTTGGAAGTTGAAAGGAAGGACCACCAGCAGGCTAGGTCAGAGGTGCTCAGACTACAGACTGAGCTTGACAGAGCAGAGGCGGAAAGCAAAAGCCTTTTGTCTCAAGTAGAACTCAAAGACCAGTCCAAGCTTACTCTACAAACTCAGCTAAAAATGGCAGAGCAGGACAGAAATCAGCTGCAGTCTCGCCTGATTGAGGTTGAACAAGATGCTTCAACGCTCCCGGCCCAATTAGACCTTATAGAGGAGAAGATGAGGGCTGCGCAGCACGAGTTGGAAGAACAACGACAAGACAGACGGGCTCTGCAGGAGCAGGTAAAAGTACTGACTCAGGAAAAGGTTACACTGCAGTGGGAGATGGAGGAGCAGCGACAGGAACTCCAGAGACAAATTAGAGAAACACAGGAGAAAAGGTGAGCAAGATTGGATTTTGTGCGATTTGAAATGTGTTTTTGTACAATTTGCACATTTGAACTCCCTATTCCTTTTTTTATTCTAAGCTCTCCAAGTTCAGAGGTGGAACACTGGAGGAAACAATATGAGGAGCTGTTTGCAAAAGTCAGGCCCTTCCAGGTCAGTTATTTCACATCAATTAAAATGGTCAGTGTTGTGTTTTATAGCTTCTTGCACTGCCCTCAAGTGGCCAAAACGATCAACTCATCCAGGTTTAAGTAAAAGGGGTTAAAACCATCTTAATGTTCCTGTTGGTGTGCGCCCACAGGAACAGCTCAATGCGTTCGCAGCAGAGCGAAATGCACTGCTCAACGAAAACGGAGCAAACCATGAGGAGTTAAACAGACTGTCTGACGCTTATGCTCGCCTGCTCGGCCACCAGAACCAGAAACAGAAGATCAAACACGTGATAAAGCTCAAAGATGAGAACGTCTCCCTAAAACAGGTAACACACAAGAGTAGTTCTATCTGCATTCTATAGCTCACGCACACCTTTTTTTGTCTCGTGCCCGTACTTCATCCCCGTGTTCTTTTTCTTGCCTTTTGTGTTTAGGAGATATCTAAGCTTCGGTCGCAGGTGAGCCGGCAAAAGAGTGATCTGGAGCAGCTCAAGGCAAAGCTTCCTGGGGCTCCGTGCCGCAGGTTTGATCCTAGCAAAGCTTTCCAACACAACAAGGAGAATAGGCAAAGTGAAACAACTGAACCTCTTAGAGGTGAGTACTAAACTGACCTCTCACTGCAACATCCTGAACTTTTAGAGATGTGATAAGAATTTAACAGTTATGTTTTTTGTTTGACAGTTCTGTTTAGTTTAGTCTTTTATTTATTTATTTTTTACCTTATGCAATTGCTGAAATATCCGTCTGCAAGCCTAATTCTTTGTTTGTTTTGTCAGGAAATCATTATGCGTAATGGAGCTCTTCTACCAGACAAGAACTGACAACTAATTGGCTGTAGTGTTGAGTGTATCCCCCACGTACTGATGTTGTAACAGTCTTTTGCGTTAAATTGTTTCATAGAGCGTGAGGATTTGCGTCATCTGTATTGATTTTTAAAAAGAAATGTTAGGAGCAGATTGCGTTCATATGTGTGTGTGTGTGTGAGTGTCTGCATGTACAGGAGCAGTGTGTAAAAATAATGAGGAAATAGTTGGTACATGCAATCCAGAGAACAAAAGTATAGTCAGTATAAACATGTGAAATGCTTCTTTTATTGTGTTTTTTTGAAATTTTATCTCTGCACTTAGCAATTCTTAGGGTAGCAACCTATCAGCAACTATTTCAGGCAGGGTAGCTGTTTATGAATCTTTCTTCTTTGTAAATAAAGCCAGATTTTAATGCTCAACAAAACAAACGTGTAATTGAGAATTATTGACTTTTTGACCTGTGCAAATGCTATGTATAAACCTTTTTTTTTTTTTTTGGGATCCTCTTGGCCATGCCCATTCTCAGCCAGTAGAGAGCACTCAAGTACTGCAGCCACATGTTGGAACGCAGCAAAAAGCCTTTACAACCCATGTTTCATCCACACAACAGTGTATGTCAGCTACAAAGAACACAAATTCACGTCCTTACAGAGAGGGGCCCCGGGTTACGGGTCATGAAGCTTTATTTCCTTCAGTTGATAAGACATAGCCAGCCAGTATTGGGCCAGAAATTGACTTCTTACAAGCTATGAGTGGTACTAGTTGTTGAGTGACGGGTCAGTCGCAGTAGCCCTCCAGGTAGTGAATGCTGCAGGGCTTATGGCAGCACTGCTCCACGATGCCTCTCTTCACTTTGGGCTCATCATGGCCAGACCGAGCCCTCCATGGCCACTGGTCCTGTTTGGCTCTTTTAGACAGGAACCCTTTGGAGTAGAGAGAGATTCCATAGCACTGTGTTTAGTCCTGCCGCTGCTGGACAGTTCCTCAAGCTCAAACCATTTACACTGTTTACACTTTAATGGAGACTTAATGGCTAGGTAATCTGATCTCCCCAATCCATTTATTCTTGCCAGTCTCTACTTCAAGAGGAGATATGACAGTGCTCCAACAGCAGCATATTATAGCCTACACCTAAAGTTAACCTTAAAACATCAATAGATTGTTTGAGGTAGATCATCCAAATAATGTTTTTTTTGGAAATAACATGAGGAATTTAAGGATTTGACCAATTTTAATTTCTCACATAGATGTTAAAGCCACAACGAGAAACCAAAAACCTGGCCAAACCAAAGAATTGAAAAGAGGCCTGATGCAGGCTTTGCACACTAATGGTGGTTTGGATAAATGCATATATTTAGTTTAGGGTTCAAAGTTTCCTGCATGTTGTCTTTAAACATTTTTCCTCCAGCAAGTTTCCAAATTGGCATTCTCATTAGACTGAGTCTGAACTTTAAACAAGGCAGGCAGAGACAAAAAAGCCAGCCTGGGGTCTCTGGGCAGTGCCATGCTGTTCCTTTCTGAGCTCCCACTGTCAATGGCACAATTAGAACTTATTTTACACAAGTCAAATAGAGGAAAGCAAGTTAATTTGGCCTTACCAAGCAGATCTCTCAGGTCCCTCTTGTGAGGATGTTTTGGACTGTAGAAAAAGCCCCGCTCTCCGCATACAAAGTAGAGGGCATCCACCAGGTGGGAGCCGCACAGGTGCTGGACGGGGTCTGAGGACACCCCTGGAGAGTAGAGCACCAGCAGTAAGAGCATGGCCGCCACCAATGGTACCCTGGCCATAAGAGAGCGGCTTCTTGGACAAAGCACAAAAAGTAAAGATTATACAAAAAAATAGTACACATCTGATCAAACTTTTATTATGCTGGGTCAAGACAAAGGCAAGAATAAAAAAATAAAACTGAATCCAGCCATGAATACTTTATACCTCAAGGCCAGATGCTTGAAAGCTTAAGGATGAAGTGATGTTAAAATTTGAACAGACCTTTTCTTGATGACACTCAGGCATTACAAAACCACGTTCTTTTAATAGCTTTTTGATATAGATCTTTTGCGATGTTCCTATGAAATTCCACCACATAGCTTCAGGCCCGGGAGTATAATAGCTTAGAGACAACACTGAAGTTGCGCAGCAATACCCCAACTCAAAATAAGAGCTTTGAAGTGAGCAGAAAACAACAATTCATTCTTTCATTGAAAATCAAAGGCTGGGATGAAAAGCCGCGGTGAAATGAGGTCTGCAGAAAGTCAGTCAGTCACTGGATGATATTTGACTCAAATCTTTGAACCTTCCAAATTGACGCAAGGTTAAGCAGGCAAAGACCAAGATTAACCAGAAATTGCATCTTGATGACCTCAGTTGGTCTCCAAGCTGCTGCTGATGTGGTAATGATACTTCAAAATTCCTGCAAGAATCGGATAGTTAAAATCGACCGCAAAACTGTGTGTTATCTTTTTGATGTTGGACATTTCGTCGTTTACATTTACAGCCTGCAGCCTTCCAAGGTTATGTTTAATGTCATTTCTACACAGCTCCTATTGAAGTAGATTGAAAATTGATTTTATTTTGATTCCTTTTGCTTTATTTTTACCCCTAGATGAGACTGGCGCTATCAAAGTACTTTTCTATTACAAGCTAGAAAGAATGTGCCTTTCCCAATATCACCATCGGTGGATACTGTCAGCATATCCTCAAGGTCAGTCCCCATCCTTGCTGACCAGCTTTAGCAGCTACAGTACTCGAGAGCGGGAAAGAGTTGTTAGTGTTATTAGACAAATCCTATTTGTGATGGATATTCTCCTGGTTTTGAAGTTCAGTTCCATTTTCAAGGTGAAAAACATATTTAGCAGTCATTTGGAAACTATATAGACCTTTTGTGGACATCTTATAGTGTATAACAGATTATTGGATTGAAAATGAATCATTTTAACAGTGTCTTTAACAATGCACCTGTGCCAGGCATTAGAACATTGGCAGAGCGCTCTATCTGGGCCGTCACTCCTCTATCCCTGTTGGCTGTATGCCAGGCTCCTTGGCACGGGAGATTGGTTGAATTATAGATCCTGCTCGTGCTACTCTTTACTTTCATCCCTGGTTATTATACACATAAATTTTCAAAGTTGAAATCTTGAGGGAATACAGAGAACCTTGCTTACCTGTGTTTGAGGCCTCAGTACAGCAGAGCAGTTGGTAGCTACAACTAAAAAGGGCCCAGGCCTTTTACGACTGTACAAGTCAGAGAAAAAATATCCACTTGGCAACCTTTTCCCTTTACTCTCCACCTCCACCTTGCTTTTGTAACGCTCAGCAGAAAATGCTAAGGTCCTCTCATTAACATGCTTACCTGTGAGCTGTTGATCTGTTCTTGAGTGGCACTAAGTCATTTAACTAGAGCGTGAGCCAACAGCAGAATTAAGACAAGGTTGTGACACTTACCCTGAGAGATACCCAGTTCAGCCCATGCTGTGTGGTGGCCTGACTGGCACAGTTCATAGGTGACAGGGGAGCACCATATGCTATGTTCTGGTCACAGAGTTTAGATTAGACTACACTCTTTTGAGCTTGTTGCTGATCTCTTGCGGTGTGTTTAAGGTGAAGCTGGGTGTGTTAGGATAGGTACTTACACAACATACAGTGCATTTCTGAAATTACTTTCAAAATCTTGGAAACATACATATTACTAAAATGTGGAGTTGGAGGTTAAAACAGTTTTTCACATGTTTCCAGTCTAGGATTTTGTGGGCGGTCCTAAAGGGTGGCTTGATGACACAGTAAGGTCACCTTGAGCATACATGTGACTCGTTTCAAAAATGCTGGTTGACTGCTCCCAGCAGTGGGTGTGGCTTCAGTGCATTCAGCACAGTCCTAGAGCTAACAATACTTTACATTTTTACCCAATTTTGACACCTAATTTCATACAGCTGGATAGTTGATAACACGTTCTTCTTTGGTCTGACAAATTCAGAACACATATTTAGTCTGACTATACATGGACTTTAAAGATCCAGTGTGTAAGATTTAGGATGCTCTATTTACAGAATATGGCAAAAAAAATTAAATATAGCATTTATTTGGATGAAATCACCTGAAAATATGAATTGTTATGTTTTTGTTGCCCTAGAATGAGCCTTTTTCGACAGACTGCCGTTTTGAACCAGCATGTTTCTACAGTGGCCCAAAGCAGACAGACTAAACACTGGCTCTAGTTTAGCCATTTCTTGTTTGTCATGCGTTTCACAGCAGAACAAGAGAGTGATCACAATACACAATTACACCACTAGATGCCACTAAATCCTAAACACTGGTCCTTTAATACAATGTCTAAAGAAACCACACACATAAAAAAAACTTTTGACATTTCACTTTCTTGGATATGTTTCTTCTTTTTCAACTAGTTACAATGTGCTACCCTGAAGTATGTTTTGTATTAGTATACTGTTTTGCTGCTTATTTCTGTACCATTTTTGTCACTTTGTATCAATACATACAGATAATGTGTGATGTGTCGGTGCTAACTCAGGTTCCCCTAAAAACAAGAATATAGAGTTTAAAAAAAAGAATCATTCATAAAACGCTACAAAACACTGGTTACGTTTTTTTCTTGCTTCATTACACTGATTTTGACTTGTCTCTTGTCATGTACAGCAGCTGTTCTTTTTAATTTCAGTCTGCCTCCAGTATCTGAGGGTGGGACAGATTTAGATGAGCGGTGACACACTGTATAATTTTATATCAAATGATGACTCAATTGTCAGGCCCTGAGGACGCAGCACAGCTCCATACTATCACCTCTTTGCCTCTGTGATTTAATTTTGCTTTTAATATTTATAATTGATACAAGGCACCACTCCATGGACATCGTTGTAATGAAAAGCCCTGTAGAGTATAAAATAGAGCATGTACAGGAGATTAGAACGGAGGACAATATGAATACTGACAGAAGATGTTAATATAAATACACTGGAATCATTTTCTTTGGGTAGATTTTTTCTTCTTTTTTCTAGTGTATATATTATTATATAAAGTTTTTGTGAAATTTGGGGCTTTACCATAGACAATGGAGCTCTGATCTGTCATTTAATACTACGTTGAACAGCCAAAAATATTTTAGAACATGTACAAACCAGAACTTGCTACTTCAAGGACACTTTAGAAACATCTTAAATAAGAACAAACTCAGCACCTATTCACTGTGTATGGAGCCGTGGAAGATATTACGTCTTCCAGTGACTCTCAGGGGTCAGTTCAGCAGTTTTTAGCTTCAGGAAATGGAGGCGCATGTTCCTGAGTATTAGCTGAACTGTCCTCGGAGCAGGACTTATGTGGTTTCTAAAAATGTGTCACATTCCCCTTTTAGCTGTCATTGCAGCTGAAAAGTTAAATGTATTCACTAGCTGTGTGCTCACCTTGAAAACGATCTGGTAAATCCAAATGTATTTTAATAGACGAGACAGAGTTCTGTAATTTTGCTGTAACCTAAAGAACTTTTTGAGCCAAAAAGCCTGAAGATTGATAGAGCTATCACTTGTAAAAGACCCACCATTAACTTCTCAAGCGCTGGGGTCAAGTTACATGTTATTTGTGGTATTCTATATTTGCATGCTGTTATGTCTTTGTGCAGCATGGCTCACCTTTTGGTACATGACAATAAATAAAACATGCAATGTCTGGACTAGATAGCTCAATCCGTCTGTAACGTTTGCTGCTTGTTCTATCTTTTCTACACGTTTTTCATTGGAATCTGTCCTCTAACAACAGAAAACGCTCTACAAGTAAGTCTTTGGCAGCGATGACAGCAGGGGGTATACATGCTTTTCTGAGAGAAATGTTTCAAAGGAACAGTTCTGACATGTTTTTTTTGTTTTTGCACCCTTGGGAAGTCAAAAATACAAAGAAATAATATGTAGATTAATATGTAACCTCAGCAATCTAACTGGTACATAAATATCCAACAGGACCCTACTAAAAGCAGTTCAAACATCACACTCAAGTAAAAGAAGCCCCTATTAGTAGGCTTCTGGATTATGTGTTCAGGTGTTCACGCTGGTAGATAGCTAGATAGATACATAGATAGATAGATGTGTATTTTTTTCCCGATAGTATCTTGTTTTGATAATTTTTCTTTAGTTGTTATTAGTCCAAGGGAGTTCTGAACTTCTTTTCCCCTAATGGATGACAGCAGGAGCAAAGTCTCGTGATTTTATGGAAATTACAACAGTTTTTAATTATGCCATGAATGCTAATTAGTTTTTTGAGCTAACATATTGGTACCAGGGTTGCAGAACCTACAAACAGTAGCGATATAAAAGAAATACGATAATAGACAGTTATGAAAGATCTCAAACAGTGTATCTTGATACAGTAAATATGACTGCAAATGCCTCTTCACAGTGATCTCACTTGGTCTCTGATGATTTTTTTATTCATAAAAGCTGTTTTCTATCATATATATGGTAATTTGTTGCAGAAACAAGTCAGAAAAACCACAGCCAATTAACCCAAAGTTCAACTTTTTCATTTATTTTCCTCAAGGGGAATAAAACTGTTTCTAATGAGTTGGCAATACAAATCTTGTAACTTTTTTTTAGCATTTCTGATGTACGAGAACATGATCAAACTGACACAATCAAATATCCTTTTAATAAGTAAGACAAAGAACATTATGTGAGGGTCCATGTGTGTTAAAGTGGCATTTTAGCAGGGAAGCAGATGTTCATTTCCTTTAAATGACAGTGGAAGAGAGTGCTAATGAAAGGATGGTCTTTGGAGGAATGATAAAAGAGGAAGGTGGGGGAAAGAAGCCATCCAGCTATCCACCTTGGCACTGCGATTTGAGGAGGTGTTAAATGTAGAACCAGGAAAGGTCCAACTTTGCCATGCTTTGAAAGTCATTCCTCGAGGGAGGAGAGCAAAGCTGCAAGAGCTGCGAACAACAGGCACATCCTTCTCTCCCCGGTCGCATGGCTGCTTCAAACACACACATCAAATACCAGGGAGAGGACTAGCAGACACCCTAGACATGCAGAGACAGACAGAAGTTGGGTGGAAAAGTCGGCTGGGTCCCTAAGGTGGGAGTTGCGTAACTCGTCTTCTCTTCTACTGCGTTTGAGGAGATAAAAGGGAGTGAGGAGTTCAGCCTAGTGAGATGTTGTTAATCTGTTCTGATAGTGAGCCTTTTTACTCCCATAATTATCTCAGACTTTCTGAAGATGGAAACTGAAAGGAAAATGTTTGGGGAAAAAAAAAAGAAGAAGAAAGAATCGTTGACTCACGCAGCAGACAACAGAAACAGCTTGGATCATTATGTTTTTATGTGAGAGTTTGAACCGTAAGAAGGCAGAAGTAATGAGACAGATTTCCATAAGTCAACTTTGAGAGCAGGATACATACAAAAGCTCTGTGAAGATTCATCTCTGCTTAGACTGAGCAAATCTTTGAATATTGAACAACTTCCCTTAAAAATAACCGTAGGTCAAAAAGATAAAGCGTCAAAAAAAATGTCAAAAAAAAAGAACTTTTTCATTTATTTATTTATTTATTTATTGAATTGTTGGCAAGGGCAAACAGTTTCAGGGTTCTGGCAGGTCAAGCAGCCCTGTCATATGCAAACATTGTCTCATGCAAGCGTGCGCATACACACAAAAGACAGACTGGACACGTCTGCCTGTTCCAGACACTGCCCTCCATGTGTGTCATGGCCTTCTGGCTCAGATCCATGACAGAAAGCCATGGATTTTCAGAAAGTGTATGTGTGTGTGTGTGTGAGAGAGAGAGAGAGAAGGCTGCCCTGGTGTCTGCACTCTCCTGTCCTGCAAGTGACAGTCACTAATGCAGTACTAACCTCTGTCATGACCTACTTTGCTATGCCACCTCTGTCCAGACCCTTACAGATCACACACACGCATTAATAATGAATAATAGGAATCTCTTTGTAATTCCAAAGGCATTTAAAAAAAAAAAAAGTACATGATTCATAGCATACACACACACACACACGCACACACACACATTTGAGCAGATTAGAATTAGAAGTTGACAGGTTGAGTTGGGGAACAGAGCTTGGTAAGAGCATTGTTTGACAGCTGAGAAAATGACTACATGTTATAAATGTGACAAGTCCCCAAGAGAGAGGTGAGACGGGACAGAATGATGGCCGGTTTGATTTTCAGACCAGAAAATAGATTTCTATTTAAACCCTCATGCGGCCGGCCTTTTCAAGTTGAGCTCAGCGTGAGACAAGAGAATTCAATTTAGAATTGGCATTTTTCTAGTTTGCGCGTGAGGCGTCCTTTAGTTTGATGGATTGATACGAGAGCGCCTCACTTCCTCTCCGAAGGCTTTTTTTCTTTCTCGCACCATATCTAAAGTGGGGGAGATGTGTCTATTTGTAGTGTGACCCTCCCTCCCGGGTATTACCCTTCAATGCACCAATGAGAAGCAGCATCAGCTTGAAATGTGTGTTCATTCACTTCAGCTCGGGACTGATGTGATAGAGTCTTTGTGTTCTTGATGCTGACAGCATTTGAAACCAGTTTTATGATTGATATTTTAAAAAAAAACATGTTCGCAATGACTATGCAAGCATGCTGGTGTTTAGCAGGGTAATGCGTAATGTTACTGTCGGCTACTGCGTTTACCAGCTTGATTTAGTCTAAGTTAATATACACAAGCTTGCAAACTCTGGTTTTTTCCAGTGTTCAATGTTCCGTATTTATATGCAAACTTGCAGCGGTTACAGATACAAACATAAATGCACAGGTCTACAAAACTACACTTACAGTTATTATATTTAAAGAAAAACATATTCAAACATATGAAAACATCAATCAAACTCACCAAAAAAAAACAAACATATAAAAACATTGCACAGACGACAACAAAAAGCTGAACACAGCTGGGACATGCTGGTTGTTGCCATGGTTTGTGACTCATGAAGTTATTGTTGTCAGCTGGTGGTAAGTGGTGATGGAAAATGAGCGCAAATGCAAGTTTTGTTTTTTTCCCCCAGCTGTGTCCGGGCATGTGCATCATTTTTGAGTGTCTTCCGGGAGCCGTTTCTGTTGTCGTTTGTGATATCTTCTCTATTTGGTAGTGTTTTCTCACTTTGCCGCCTTTTTTTTTTTTTTTTTTCGATATGCGACACCTGTGTTGTCAAATTGGTGCGGATCTTTTCTTGCGTCTCGAGCAAGCTGGAGTGTGTTGAGCTCTCACAGCCACCACAGACGCGTCCAAATTTAAACACATCAAACTGTTGTTGAATCAGGACAATAATGGTGGACTGAGTGACTGACATCACCATCTGCCCTTCTAGCAATAATAATCTATCATCAGTATCATGTAATAGGTAATATATTGTCAGTATAGTATGTCAGTGGGTGTATATGTAATAATAGGAAATTATTTTCACTTTGGTCACGAATCATCTCGTAGTTACGGTGTAGGATAGATGGAGTTAAATCTTGAGGATTATAGCAAGGCTGTGCAGAGCCACCTGCCATAAGGAATGCTTATATGCTTGCCTGTGTGTGTGTGTGTGTGTCTCTACGCATGTTTGCACAAATCGATATGGCTGGTATCACCCCCTGAGCCTGTCTCCTCTGCTCTTAGAGATAAAACAGACGTACAGCCAGACATATGAGTGGGATTAACAACAGGCGCTTATTTGGGAGAAGAAAAGAGGCAAAAGCTAAAGATAGAGGGATTTCAACACTTTTCATTATTTTCGAGGAGAATGTGTACAGCAGGTACTGCCAGGGAAAAGGTCAGAATCAATCAATCCAATGTTGTCTGCCAACCTGCCTCAAATTGCATATTGACTCAGTGTAACAACCTCTAAACCAATGGATTCTGGATTCTTGGATGCATGTTGACAACTTTAATACCACGGTGGAGCTTTTTTCTGGAGAAGTACCTATGTGCCGTTATTGGGTATCTCAGGCAGTTTTGAGTGGATGTTACAAAGCCTGAGCTGTTCATCTCCTTCCTGCGCTATTTTTTTTTTCGTCGTGAACCTTCTCTAACATTGCTCCGGTGTAAATGTGAGCGAGAGAGAGAGACGTGCTGGTGGTTAGAAGAGCAGAATGCCAACACGTCCATGTTTGTGTGTGTACACCTGACACCCGAGAGTTATCTCGATCTGTAACTGTCTGCTATCTCCAGGAGCTGTCAGCGCGATATACATAAGCGGTGTGTAGTTGCGGAGAATTGCTGTATGTTGCCTTGTTGGCTTTGAGTTTGCATATAGCATGTTGAACAGAAGGCACTCCAGCTTTGATATGTTGATGAGAACCTTTTATGTTGTGTGTGTGTGTGTGTCTCTGTGACACGGTGTGACTATCAGTTGTGTCTGCGCATGTGTTAGTTTTTGCTCAAGAGAGCGGGAGGGCGGCGCTTCAGATGTCCTGTCCTTTCATTCCAGAGTCCTCCTTTGAGGTAGAGGATCCCATGGAAACTTAACATTTCATTGTGGCTCGCTGCAGATAAAGATTGAATTATCTGTGTTCTCCTTAAATCCCCATTCAATTTTTTTTTAACAGGGATGAAAGATTTTGTCTTTGGTGCCGGAGGAGCTGTGTACCCCCGCTGTTTGGTAATATCTGAAATTAATTCCTCCACCCGTCCCAGATGTGCCTAAACAATTCAAGGCAGTGTTAGATCCTCAAATTGAGAATTTACTGAAAGGCTTTTGTAGCACAGCCAGTGATAGCGTTTTTTGTTAAGCGTAATTTCTATTTATCATTACTGCGTCCTAGCACAAATTGGTTTGTATGGCCCGGGAACAAAATTACATGTGACGCTCAATCACAAAGGGTTGTTACCCATTAATGGAGGGAGATTTTTGTCCAGTGCGAGAGCAAAAAGGACAGAGAAGATAGTTCTTGGAAGTGAAAGTAGAGAACTCCCTCTGAGTCACAACAAAGAATAATTTCAAGGAACAGAAGGCAGGGTGGGAGTGGAAAAAGGTGAAAACAGAGGAGTCTTGCTCCATAATTCAACAGTATCTGGACCAGAGCTTCTGATCCACACAATATTTCCACCACATAAAAAAAAAAAAAAAAAAAAAAAAAAAAATATATATATATATATATATATATATATATATATATATTTATGCACCCACACACACACACACACACGCACATTCACTGTACACTGTATGGCTGGCCTTTGCCCTAGCCCAGTCGATGGCTGTCTCAGGACGTGAATCCTTCTGAATGCTGATTTCTCCATTGCGGTTTTATTCATCTGAAGATGTAACAGAGTTTTCCTTTCAAGTCTATATCATATTTGATTGGACTCAGGTGATTAAGCAAGGAAGATCATTCCTGGGTTTGCAGTAGTAAAAATCTTCACTAACATGGAGAAGAAAGTGATGCAGTTTCTCTTTGGTTTTTCCTTTTTAAAAAAGAAAAAGAAAAAAACATAAAACACTTTTGTTTAAATCCTCATTGGTTTTTTTTTTGTGGAGGCAGCGCAACAAGCTGTAAACTCTGTAGAGCGCTGACATACACCACTTTAAGAATTTAGTATGGGCAATGTGCGTTCACAAGCAGTGCTTTATTTACATATCGAAAAGACCTGAGTGACATTAGCATTCATTTGAAGTTGTGTTTGTGTCCATCTAATGAATGTAAGTCCAATATTTACACTCATTTTTTTAAGTTCTCAGTCTCAACCAACTCCTAAGGAAAATATCTGTCTCCTTAGCCGTTAAATGATCCGCTATGTTCACCAGCTTGTCTCTAACTATGTCTGTCTGCAGTTTGGTGCTGGTCAATTAGCGTACAGTGTGTGTTTATTTTTCTCTGAACAAAGAAATAAAAAAAATAAAAAACTGTCTGCTTCAGCTGGAAATCCACTAACAAGAGACACAAAACAGTGAGTTCAGTGAGCTTTAGGACGTTGGACTCCCTTGAACATGACGCCTCCCAGATGGCTATCCTAACCTTAACCACTCTGGTGCCTTACCAAAACCCGATCGCCACAACGGGATAATAAACCAACTGTAACCCTCTGTCTCTCTCTCTGTCTTCGTTCCCACCCCCTTCTGTGGTATGTGATGATGGCACGCTCGGTGTGGGGTTATCGAGTCGATTGTGATGATCCGTGCATTGCCGTTGGCTCACTACACCAAACTGTGAGTTGTTGGACAGCACAGGGAGAGTTAATGTGTTGACCCATAACCCCAACCCTAACCCTAACCCTGACTTGTAATGTTGATTTTTAAAACTTATTTGACCTGTTCGATGGATTAAATACATTTAAAATAATAAACCACAAACTGAATTTTAAATCATTACTTTGTGAAAGCACGGGGGTCAAAATTATGGTTCTGGGGGGTGTTGGAATCTTGGTGGTTTTAGTGTTAAAATGGTTTGTTTTGCTGAAAGAAAATGCAGCATGGGGGCTAATTCTTTGTGGGTTTGTCACTACTAGCAACTTTCACATTACAAACAATTAGATTCATTGTTATTAAAAAATATTCACGAGAACACCTAGTTTTTAGTTAAAAGGCAACATGATTTTGGACTTGATGTTTCAGACCTTTTTGGTTGACCACACTCGCTCAAACTCGAGTCAATGGCCTAAAGCAATGAGAAAATAATAAACTTCAGAGACTTGAGCATTTGCAACACCTGCAGGATTCAGCACATCCTGCTGCAGCAGATGTAAACAAGAAGAAACGACACTCTGAAGAAAGGAGAATTATTAGCACAGAGGCCTTGACACTAACAAGTGTCTA
>JAFMOB010000303.1:210469-312891 GCA_018985215.1 Larimichthys polyactis
ATGAAGTTTAATGTAGAGCAGCACAGCAGGCAGCCAGTTACAAAGGCACTGTTACAATCTGATTTGATTGGTCGACGTCCCTTTCTGCTGGCCACCCTCTACTGCCTCAACCAAGAAAAAATAACACTGTCTAAAATGATAAAACACCAGTTCAGTTCTCCACAGAGATATTTGAGCAGTTATCTACTAACTAGCAATTTTCACACCCTTTTACATTCAGTATGATTCAGCGTCTTAGAGCCTCTGTGGGTGAGAATGTTGTTTAACTGTGGAAGGACAAAGATGAAACATTACCAGGGCAGAAAAGGCAACTGATAACTGAAAGACACACCTCCTATACAGTCAACATATCAACTACAATCTGTCCTTGGTTCAGTAAATTTGGTACAATCCATGTACACAATACAGTGAGATAATATTACAGGCTTCAACTTCAGTGCCAACGTAGCTGACATTAAAAGAAATTATGAGGAAGTGTTGCAGCACTTTTTCATACACTACAAACTGGATTGTGGAAGTGGGGAATTAGTTCATATACATATATATGGCAATAAGGTTGTGCTCATCACTCTTTGCTGCTGCAGATTTTATGAATAAAATGACACTAATAATCCACAAAATGTTTTCCACACAGTGTAAAGTTTCACTTTCAGTCCAGTGTGTCAGATTTCGAGGGCTCTGTGCTCAGAATAGGGCAGAAGTGGAATATGAAAGTGTTTCATTAGTGTCTAATCACCAGACACTTCAACAGTGAACAGTGAATAAAGTCTTTAGATTCGTTTACTGAAGTCAAAGGAGCAATGCCACAATTTAAACATATTCTGCTGCAAGTAAAAGTGCTGTGTTCAAAAATACACAAATATTTTAATAAAAGTGCACAAGTATATCAGCTAAATATACAAGTATACTCATTCTGTATCCAAAATGTGGCTCCAGTTAAATTCTAAAAAGCACTCAAATGAAAAAAGAGCTGAATACCGTGGTTTAATTTACTGTACAACAATTGTCTTTGTATTTTACATGTTCATCAAGTGTTTTAATCCTCATCTGCAAATACGGTACATAATTGCTGACCTATTTCTATAAAAGGGCACAGGCAGCAGCAGCCACACTCTGAACAACACGTACGTTTTTCTGTCTTCCTTCTCATCAAACTCGCTAAGATGAACACACTTGGAACAAATTCTCACATGGGGAAAGGTGCACTGCTGGCTGGATATGTAATTAGCTGCTCAGCTGCAGCACACTGAACAGCATGTAAACATACATGTGAATGTCACATGGGTTTTCACTCTTTCCACTAACACACGGTCTGCTCATGACATGCAGCACAGGTTTGTTTGCTTTGTCTCTCGTTCACTACAGTGTAAGCACGAGCGTCTGGCAGTCTGCCAGCTGCTGTCAGTCAAACACCAACACAGCCTACAGCACATAGAGTGGAGGCATGACTAGGAAAGGAAGGGGCTAAACGTGATTTAGACTTTATGAGAAATAACTTCTTTGTTTTTCTGTCACACGTGCTTGGCATACAATCAGACTCCATCAACGTTCTGACTGGGTTTGAAGTAAAGCAGCAAAAACTTCACAAACAAGAGAATTATCATGACTCTTGTGCTACAGGGCACTTCAAACAGGAATTATAGTTAGAACTAGCCGGTCTGTAACAACAAGAGCAGAACAGATATCTGAGATGAGAAGCTCATTTTATGGTTTGTGAAACCATAGCGAGAGCAAGAAGAGAAGCAGTGACAATTAACACCAAATGAATAAGACTGTGTGCTGGTCATGGACCTGTACATCAGAGATACAGGAGCGTGACGAGCAGCTCCGGGCCTGAAGCACTGGACTGGGCTGCTTCATCCTCAGCTGGCCTCATGTGAGAGTCATGGGGCTGACGCAGCCCGGAGCCACAGATCCCGACATTCATAGTCCTACATGAGATGGAACATCACAGCGAGGCTGCATCAGTTTATTGGTGCTACTGTTTCTCCATCTTCAAAATACATTTGAAAAACTGCCTTACAAAAGTTTGTCCAGGAAAATAACTCATTCTTAAGTCATTTGAATTAAATCACATCACTGACCGCTGTTATGTTGGCAGTCCTGCTTTGTCCACCTCCTGCCTGGGTGCTCAAACAAGCCATCTCAAGCCATTTTTTTTGCCTAGTTGTCAAAGTGGCCACGCCGTAAATTCTGAAAACTTAAGTCTTAATATAATCTGAACAGGTGAGTTGTATATAAATTCACCCTCAGTACAGTTGTCATGAATGTGGAAATTAGCTATAGAGACCAAAACTGTTTTTTGTACCAGGCTGTAAACATGTTTATTTCTGCTGTGAAGTTGGACATTTGACATGGGACTTATGGAGACTGACTCACTTGGTTTATAGTTTCTGGCACTTCTGCAATGGCTTCAGTTCCCAGCTACAGAGGTTGCTGCTTGTACACAACACTTTTAACTTGGTGATGAGATTTCCACTTCCAAGTCTAAAGTTCCGAGCATTTAGCAACCATTTACACTGAGTGTTGTATTCAAAATAGTTATTTTTTATTCAAATAGTTTAATATGTTTTCTGATATAAAAATGATACCATTGACAGCCCAGCATCTGCCATGTCAGTCCAATCAGGTGAAGAGAAGGTCTGTGGTGATGTCATCGAGAAAAGTTTAGTTTCACAATAAAACAAAACAGTAAAATCTCCTGAAACCTGAGATAAGATTCAATCCCCTCCTGTATCTAATTCACTGTTATTATTTGAAGGGGTCTCACAAATGATGGTGAAAGTGGAGAAGACCTGTCATAGAAAACTGACGAAGTGAGAGGGAGAGAGGAAGGGAGGGATTGAGTGACAGGCCTGGGTTTGATCCATGTATACAGAGGGCTGCACGGGTCACACACTTCAACACTATGGACATGTGGCATACATAAAATACAGTGAATGTATTCCATCATTGATTTTTCCATTTAACATTTGCTCGACAAATCAATTTGTCTACAGACTGAGCTGCTAGTGGAACATAGCTCCGTGGTTTCTTGTAGCTCGGCTGATTCTTTGTGCTCTTGCACAAGTTCTTTAATGGCTTCATTTGTTTTCAGGGTGGTGGCAGCACAGTTATCAAAAGACACCACGAGTGAGGACTTTTAGATTTCAGTTTTAGTTTAGCATCCTCCTCTAAGCCATTGTGGTTCAAAGACCCCTGGGAGCAGTGTGTGTGTGTGTGTGTGTGTGTGTGTGTTTTGGCCTGGGTGTGGTCACGCCATGGGAACAGCAGATAGATGCTGTTTGGTTTGGGAGTCTGGACCTGCTCTTTAGAAACCATGCTGGGCCACCACAGCCTTTTCTAAAGCTGTGTCAGCACATTTCCAAAGCCAGCAGCCTCATTCACAAACTACACCCTGAAAGAGATGGCTTTTGTGCGTATGTGTGTGTTTGCATATGTATGTATGTGTGTGTGTGTGTGTGTGTGTGTGTGTGTGCACAGACCAAGCCAGAGGAGATGGTACGGTTACAATTATTTTAAGTGTAGTGTTTGGGATGTTGTTGCAGCAGAGAGCCTCACATTGTGTGTGCATTAATACACAGATAAGATTTAAACACAATACATGGAATGTGAGCTCAGATATGTGAACTCCTCACTGCCAGGTTCAAACCCTGAACTACACTGTGATGACTCCTGTAAGGATGCTAATGTGTCCCATGATGTGAGATACTCTGTGTGTTGTGACGAGTTAGATTGCAGCTTTTAATTAAAGATTAGATGTGTGTTAATATAGGTATGAATATTATATTCCATTTCTGTCGTATTCTGTAAACATAGCCCTAAACCTGACACACTGGACCTTTCAGCAGAATTTATATTGCAGACAATGGCATGAAGATTATAAGCATGTCATAGGAAGCTCATCTTTGTGTGTACTCATTACAAAATCTTTCTTAAAGCAGTCAGTGTCACTGGGTCTGCTCATATGGACTGTGGAGGCTGTATGCAGTCTCATGGCTGGGCTCTGTGGAGGCTGTATGCAGTCTTATAGCTGGGCTCTGTGGAGGCTGTATGCAGTCTCATGGCTGGGCTCTGTGGAGGCTGTATGCAGTCTCATAGCTGGGCTCTGTGGCACGCTGTCCGGCAGCCTTAGATACATTTAATGAAATAAAGATTTTCTCTGGCTCTGGGCCACACACACTCCCACACAGACTGGCATCAATAGATTCCTCATGTGCACACCAGCGTTGGCTGGAAGCCACAAAGGCTGGAGGACACCGACTGCGATGTGAAGAGAAGATAAATGTCATATCCCCCATCATTACGCTCTTACTCTCATAGTTCAGGAGCGGCTTGTCAATCCAGTGCTCTGTACTTACCAGTGGGGGTCAAACAATTCATCTATGAATTCAGCGCTGCCTTGTGTGTTGCTTTTGAATTTGAAGATTTCTGAGAGGAAAAGTCTCTTTGGATATGAAATGAAATTATTTCAAATGAAAACTAAGAAAAACATCCGCTATTAGCAGACTGAGTCTAAAAGAATGACTGTAACCATTGCCATGACGATGGGCTCTTAGTGAGATATCCCTGCCAGATGACATGGGTGGGTGTGTGTAATCACTAAAGAGCTCTGCCCAGGACCATATGGGCTAATAAGAGAGTGGCCATTTGTGTCACTAAGACCCATGGTGGAAAAAGCTTTGGGTCTTAACCATATGGAATTCAAAGACTGATTCATGTTGTAGTCACTAAAGGAGCTTGGCTGCTGGCCATCTGGGACTCCCACTGCAGAGACGCAACAGAGGGTATTACCTTAAAGTCCCCATCCTCAGCCTAAATGTGAACCACAGTAAGCTAGAGCAGTTTACAGCAAATACTTAGTGTCCTCTTTACAGTATCCAGTTTCTGGTTTCAAATCAATTCAATTTTATTTGTATAGCCCAAAGTCACAAAGTACATTTGGCTTGGAGGGCTTTACAATCTGTACAGGGAGTGACACTCCTTGGGTCCTTAGACCCTCGGTTCGAGTGAGGAAAAACTTGATCGTCTCTATCCTGAAAGTTTCCAACAGTTTTTTCCAAGAGCCAAGTCTCAGCTTGAAACTGAGAACTGAATCATTGGATGGACAGTAGGGATGGGCATTATAGACTAAAACATGTATCCCGATAATTTCTGGTATTTATCACAGTAACGATAAAAACAACGATAAATAAACACCAATTCAGACTAATCTTTCTGACTAGAAATCTATCACCAAAATAATAATAAAGTCATCGGACACAAATCAAATTAAACTTCTTCGTGTCATTATAATTTGCGGCGTAAATTGCACATACATATATCATCAATGGGAATTCGTCGTTTTTATTGTGGGATGACATATTCTTACCATGGGGAATGTTTTTGACGATATATTGTAAACGACGATATATCGCACATCCCTAATGGACAGTGGTAGTAGTAGTAGTTAAGTTATTTCATTCACTTCAAAATGCCAAACTTTCTGTAGTGGCATCCTCTTCAATGGAAGGACTTGCTGCTTCTCTCTTTTTCTTTTATTCAAACTGAAGTTCAAATCATCTGAAATACTTTTGTTCACCAGCCACACGCAACACTGTCACATAAACACATGTAGACCTCCCCTATGTGCAGTAGTTCACCAGTGGACATATTATTTAGCTATGGTCGAGTACTCTGTCTAGCTGGCTCTCCTTGCTGGGCTATATTGCTACATAGCCTGGCTGTCACACAATGTCACAGCAGCTGATGTGGTTTATAACCAAGGTAAAGAAACCTTCACCTTGATGCAGCAGCTAATGTTCCAGGGGAAGCAAGATGATAATGAATGAAATAAAAAATGATTCCAATTTGCAGAGAAAGAGCAGAATGGAGCTGAAAATAATCTCAAGTATTTAGCATGTTTCTCTTCTTCGTCTTTTGACTGCTGTGTGGGGAGATGTGAGCTGGGCAGCATCTACCCACCATGCACATCACACTCCACACTTCATGCTCACACGGATTGTTTCACGATCCTGCTCCAGTTTTCAGCTCTGCTGGTCAGTTGTTCATTTCAACAGAGAGGAATGACGTGACCGAACTGTCCATAGGAAAAGAGCAGATTCAATCCAAGCTGAAGAACATTTCAGAACATGGAGTCTCTGTTGTAGCTCAGAATAAATCTCTTTTTGTTCGTACATTTGATGTTTGTATCCAGCTAAAAAGCAGCTGGATGGGCAGAAAAAGCCAAGTTTAAGGCTTTTAATCTGAAAAGGCCACATGGATGGAATTCCACCACTGAGCTCAAAAGGCTCAACCAGAAAACTGACCACGAGTCAGCCGTTGGAATGGACACAAGTTGTATGGCCAGAGAGCGGCATTCCCTTCATCTGTTATAACACCGATTACCCAACAGAACAATGTCCCTGCTGAAAACAACAGAGGGGGGGGGGGGGTCCCAAACTGCTTTGTTTGGCTTCCAGTCTATTTTGCAGGAGCTCTGTTACCATCACTATGAGAATGTGAGGCTGTAGTCTTCAAGCTAGCCATCCCATAATGGATGCAACTTCTCTGCTTCGTATCATTACTATTTAAACATTTCATTTAAAATAAAATAAAAACAAAGACTTAACATTGGATTTTTTTTTTCAGTGTAATCCCACTGTGGTAAATACGGACAGCTGTACTCGAGTATTTGCTCTGATTACATTACTTCTGATCAAAAAACTAATATTGCTGACTAGTCCAACAGCAGTCAGCCCAGCTCGGCGTCTGTCTTTCAGCCTTTTATTTCACCAAGCTCTCAAAAAAAAGTCAGTCCCACATTTACTCTTGTCTGGCTGCTTCTTTTGTCTTCGCTTCCTTCATCAATGTCCTCTTCAGTCTCTTCACCATTCGCTATGTCCATAGAGGCTGCTGAGCCTGATTATGGTACCTGCCTAAACTGGCTCTGGTTCTGGCACGACACCGGCTCTGCTCCCCGTCAGCATTCCACCCACGCCCCGGCTCTGAAAACCTCCTCTTCTTCTTCCCGGTGATCCAAAATGCCTGTGATCCAAACACTAACACTCTTCCTGAATGCTCAAGCTCAAAGTCCGGCTGACAGACTGAGCTAACCTTAGCTAACAGCAGCTACAGTCTGCAGCAGTTTACTTCACTGTCCGTCAGGAAGTGTCCTGCCTTGGTGTGCCTTTGACCATTTCCACTGCAGCTTTTTAGCCACTGCACTTCTGCACATACACACTGATATCAGTATCAACACAGAGGAATGAAGCAGACATGCTAAATCAGATGCACATTCCTCACAACAAAACAAAATGATAGAACACTGAATGAAATTTGATATGATATATGATCCCACAGTGGGAAAATACACTTCACAAGTCACAGCAGCTCATGAACATAAATGACTCAAAGTAAGAAATATAGAGGGAAAAAAAGTCAATAAATATTCTAATCCTATAAGTATGCATACACGGAACAGAGGAACCAGAGAAGCCCTTACTGTCTATGAGTGTGTGATGTTAAACAACACAATAAGATGTGTTTTGGTGTACATGAACTTGAACACATGAACTCATGTCCGCTGATCTGCTCACCATAATGCCACAGATCAGAGCGCTAGATGGAGATTAATGTAACCTTTCATGTTGTTCTGTGGGCAACTAATCTCAGTCACAATGTCAGGTCATGCGACGCAAAGACACACACACCCACACGCACACACACCCTTAGTTGTGGCCCTTTCTATGACTCAAAGCATACTAATATCCAGCTGTAGACTGAGCCCAGTCTAAAGTGAGCTCTTATCTGAAGGCTGGACCTGGGTCAACACACTGGGCCTGTCAGCGCTGTCCCAAAGCTGACAGAGGACCAGTTCAACACCGACAATGTGACTCAAGTCATTGTGTGGGTGATTAGTCATGGTAAAAACATATTCTAATCAAAAAGGGATTGGCCTTGTGACTCTATTACAGCCAACGTTTCATGATAATGAACCTTTAAGAAGTGAAACACTGCTCCCTGGAAGCAAACAACGGATTGCATTTTGCCAAAGTGCCAAAGATAAATCAACCAGTAATAATGACGTGTTGTACTGACTCATCACTTCTGCCAGACACACAGTGTTTTCAGCTAAATAAAGTCACTTAGTAACAGAGAAAGAAACTGTTTTCTGTAACAAACCGATCAAACTAAGCAGGTATGGATGAGATATCCTGGCAGACAGCCGGACTGCTCCCGGGTCAGTGACTGAGCTGCGCCGCAGAGTGAACAGCAGCACTGACAAACATCAGAACTGATCTGAAGTCTGCGAGCCTGTCAGGCACGCGAGGAAACACTTCAAAGTGACTTTTTAAACAACTTTAGGTCTCGCGCCCCGACCGTTAACCAAACAGCTGCTCTCACCTGCCGAGCTCCTTCCCGGGGATGATGGTGTAGTGGTCGGTGAAAGGTTCGCTGTTCACGCTGGTTTGGATTTCGGACAACAAGCCGCTGGCGCTGCGGTTCTGGCTCGGTTCGGCTAACGGGCCGTGCTGGAAGCGGGCACGGCTTCTCGACTCCCCGGCGCGTGGGCATTCTGGAATCATGGCGTCGTTTAAAATCGTTCGAGCTGAAAGTCCAGAGAACTTTTTTTTTACACACGGCGGCACACTGATATTAAACTGCACTAACGATGAAACGCTGAACGGCGACTTCAGAAAACATTCGTGCGACAGAAGTATCACTGTTTGACGGCAGAGGAGTTGGAATCATCCGGACAGTTTAATATTCTATCAAATATGACGAGTGATAAGCTCATTTTGAATATTCAGTCAGTGACTGGCTGTCTGCTGTGCGCGCTCCTCATTCACTCCTCTGACAAACCGGACTGGAGCTGTGCTTTCAGTTACCATGGAAGCCTGTGTTGATTGACAGGCGTACTGGCCAATTAGATGAACCGACAGCGGAGGGTTGTGCTTTCTGCCTCATTCACCTTAAAAAAACGGACACGGCATTGTTCAGAGTGAGCCAGTGTTAAATAAATAAATGGTGATAAAATAGGATGAATAAAAATGATATAAATGAAACTGCAATCAACCAATAACTAGTTCAGTAACTTAAGCTTAAGCCATTGAAGTTTTTTCTTTCATATTACACACATTTTTCTGTTTGTCTCTTTGTATGATGTCATTTTTTTCCATTTTTATTTTATGGTCCTTATTATTTCTTAATGTTATGTTTTCATAATAGCTTCACTTGCAGGACGCTGTATTCACAGAATATGGCGGAAATGGAACATAATATTTATAACTATGTTTTCATCAGAACATGTTTGTGTTGTCTCAGAAGGAGCCTCCACACAGGTCCTCTTCCATGGAGCCTGCCATGTTTCTACAGGAGCCTAGAACAGACGAATTAAAACCAGCTCTGGATAGGACCTTTCACGTTTTTCACATATTGTATGACATCCATAAATTCTCTTTTACACTAGGATGTGGAAGATAAAGCGAGCGGGCCAACAAGCACAAGAAAAGCTGAAACCAACTGAATACTCTCCCACGCCTCACCCTCACCTTCAAGGCGTGAGAAAAACTCTGGCTGCCAAATTCACACTGAAAGCGAAAAGAGCATATCTAGATCAGAGTTTAGTTTGTCTGCTCTGGGCTATTGTAGAAAAATGCTGCTTCAGTGTGGTGGACCCGCTCTCACTGCAGATACAGAGTGCTCATTATAAGACAATAAAAACAATGATTTTATTATTTTTTATTTTTTACTAATTGATATTATCAATTCCTGCCAATAGATACTCCTAAATCTTACACACTGGTCTTTTAACTTTTTGTTTTTAGCATATTTCCACACATGTACACTGAATCTGAACTACCAAGTGTAAACTGCTGTTATGTCTCCCCATAAACAGTTTCCATGCTTTAAAATGTGGCATTATATGTCGTATTACAGATGAATAATACATTAGAACATGTTTATGAAAACATTTGAAACGAGACATATGTAGTAACAAAATGTATTATTTATTTATGATTTAGTTATTTCACAGGATAAGACAGGCTTATTGAGAATGACTTCACAATCACACTAAAGCATGTCCTGCTTAATGCTCTATTTTATTCTAGGACCATAATTTACTAAGTGAACACCATGCTGTGTGGACAGTGACTTTAAATTATTATTATTAGTAGTAGTAGTTTATTATTATTTTTATTATTATTATTATTATTATATTAAAACAATATTTTTTATTTAAAAATCAAGTGAGAAATAGGCTCATGTTTCTCTGCAGCTCAATACAATAACTGTTTTTTTTTTTCAATCTAGTGCTGCCCCCTACTGGCTATTAGGAAGAACACACACAAATGTGGAGAGGTGGTGTAGTGATGGACAGCCACATAGCCGCTCAGCAGTTAGAGATTTGCTACCTTGCTCAACAGCACAGTGCAAAAACTGAAATGTCACATTACCTCAAACCAGGTTCACAAAAGTTGTTTCCCTGTTTTTTAACAAGTAAACAAAATAAACTCTCTTTCTCTCTCTCTCAGCACAGAGGAGACCTCAGGTTAGACTTATTGTCTCGTCAGCTTGAGCTGACTTAAGGAGGTGTCTCTCTCTCTCTACTCTTTCCCTGCAGGTGACCAGGGAGGCCTCGCGTACAAAGCTTGCGTACGTCCTTTTCCAGGCTCACGTTCAGATGTATCAGACGTGAAATGATCGTAGAAATGTGCGTGACCCACGCCAACTTCATAGGTGTCGTACGCGCGTTTCTACAGCTGTTGTTCCTTAGAGGTGATGCTGGGAAACTGTTACAGTTTTTTCTGATAGCTAAGACGCAATTTTTGAAACTTTTGGCTTTTTTTGCAAAACTCTACACACAAATCGCAAAACCTTTCACCCAAATAGCAAAACACAGTAGATCACTTGCAAAAGCATGTTTTTGTACTGTTGCATAAGCACTTTTTGCTAAACTGTTCACACTCTTTTAAAAATAGTTATTTTTGTATCCGACGGTGCACACAACTCATAATATCAGTAAGCACACAAAGCAGCCACTGCACACTGACAGTAACAATGAAAAACTCATTTGGCTTTTGCTTATCCTGTGTGCAGGGCATATCGGTTTTCAGTACCTTTTACAGTAACACACAGGGGTCAAGGTGAATGGATATTTACTACACACATCCAAATACGTAAACATAAAGTGTGTTTTTCAGGTCAAGGCACACAAAAAACAAAAACATAAAATGACAATCATTGAGGGAAAAAAATCAGTCTTGTCTTCTTACTGGGTCTGGCCACAAAATCTCGTCCACATCACATGCAATGTCTTCCATTGCTAGGCACCGGGGAAAATATCTCCTGGAGTGTCGTATCCAGGCCTGACATGACACCTGGTCAATGTCTCCGCATGCCTCCTCCATTGCCTGTAGAAGGGCTATGCGCTGATGGGGGTGACGGTCATAAACCTTCCAGCGCCAAGCAGAGAAAAACTCTTCAATGGGATTTAGGAATGGAGAGTAAGAGGGGAGGTAGATCACAATGAATTCCGGGTGATCGGTAAACCAGTTGCGGACCAGAACAGCGCGGTGGAAACTAACATTGTCCCATATGATGACATATCTGGTCGGCTCTGGTCTCTGAACGAGAGTGAGTATGTCATGCAGGGTGTCCAGGAATGTAAGAATGTGTGCAGTGTTGTATGGGCCCAGAGTTGCATGATGGTGAACAACACCGTTTTGGCTGATGGCTGCACACATGGTAATGTTTCCACCGCGCTGTCCTGGGACATTGATTATGGCACGGTGTCCAATAATGTTCCTTCCCCGTCTTCTGGTTTTGCTGAGGTTAAAGCCTGCCTCATCCACAAAGACCAGCTCATGACCCATGGCATCTGCCTCTAGGGCCATCACTCTCTGGAAAAGACAAAACAAATGCAGCACAGCAGGCCCATGCACAGCACACAGTATGCACTTCCAGATGGAGTACCAATGATACAGTAAGCTTACCTGCACAAATTCATATCGCAGTTGTTTCACACGTTCACTGTTTCTTTGAAATGGGATCCTATAGACCTGCTTCATCCTTATTTGGTTTCGTGCCAGTATGCGAGATAATGCAGAGATGCTCACATTATTTATGTGTTCGAATGTTGTGTCATCCTCTATTATGTGCTGCTGTATTTCTCGTAGCCTTATGGAGTTGTTTGCCAGCACCATATTCACTATGTGGGTCTCTTGTTCAGCCGTGAATAGTCTTCTTCTGCCCCCAGCAACAGGTTGTCTAACAATTCTGTAAAGTAGCAATTTCAGTATTTTTACAGTAAATGTATAGTATTGTTTCTCAAAAGAATATGACACTATTACAGTATAATGTAAAACTTTGTGTGAAGAAGATACTGTACTAACCGATTCTCATTTCGAAATGTTCTTATGATGCCTGCTACAGTGTAGCGGCTCAGGTTGGGTTGAACCCGTTGGCCAGCTTCCCTTAGGCTCATGCCATGGTTGATTACATGGTCCACTATTGTAGCTCTGATGACATCAGTGATTCTATTTCTTACTCGTACTCCTTCCCGTTCCTCTTCCCTTCCTCGTTCTCCTTGTGCTTCTGCACCTCCTCGTCCTCTTCCTCTAAGTGCACCTCGTTGTCCTCTTCCTCTAAGTGCTCCTCCTTGTCTTCGCTGTCCTCCTCTCCCTCTTGCTTCTGCACCTCCTCCTCCTCTTCCTCCGAATTCATTTCCTTGTCCACGTCCTCGTCCTCCTGCTTCTTCACCTCCAAGTCCTCTTCCTCTTCCTCTTCCTCTTCCTCGCCCTCCTCTTACTCTCACTCCTCTTACTCTTCTGTCTCCTTCCATTGTTCTCCACACAAAAAGCTTACCTGTGGCTTATTTATAGTGCTCAGACTGATTGCAAAGTGAAGTAATTATAAATAATAGTTTTCACATGTGAAAGTGTGGCCTGACAGTTGGCAGAATTGTGTAAAAAATAGCCATAAATATGTATAGTTTTGATAGGAGTGTGTAGATCATCTGGAAATTGAGTGTAAAGCAGTGGAGCTGTGTTTACAGTTTTGCAAAAGGAGTCCTGTGCAGTGAATTGTATTTACACATATGCAAAGTGTGTGTTACGAAATTGCAAACTAAGTGCAAAGCAATGTTGTGCTTTCAGTTTTGCAAACTCGGTGAAGGGTTTTGTGATAAATGTTAATAGTTTTAGAAATTGTGCTATAAGAATCCATGTAAGTGTTTAAGCCATCAGAAAAAACTGTAATAGTTTTAGAAATTGTGCTATAAGAATCCATGTAAGTGTTTAAGCCATCAGAAAAAACTGTAAACATTTTCTCCAGGTGTTAACCTTCCCTTTATTATAATTTAGGTGAGCTTCATTTATTTTCATGTTTTACAGTTGGAGAATTGACAGACACATCTGACTCTGAGATTGTGATAAAAACAACATCAAGAGAGTTTGATCAAGCTGATACACTGGTGAGTGCAATTTAAAACATATTTGGGTGATCATTTTTGTGATTAATCTGCCCTCAACCTGTGTGGGTTTTTGACATCGGTCTACCAGTACTAAACAAATAATTATGTCTTTACTACAGCCATTTGAACCTCTTCACAAAAGCAGTCCTGTACACAAAGAGCCTGACAAGGTGTAAGTGTGTGTGTCTGTGTGTGTGTGTGTGTGTGTGTGTGTCATAGAAAATTTAGCTTTTACAGCATTTGCATACATATTTATTTGCTATCAACATAGCTTTTTTTAATTTGTGGTTATTGTAGCATTTACTATATGTAAATGTATTGCTACTCCGATATCTAAATGTTTGTTTGGTTTTGCAATGTCACCAATATATTTGAGTACACTATGATTTATGTTTTTATGCCCTCATTGCAATGGTGCTGGGGGGCTGTCACGCTCTACTGGAGTACAACAGGTAATGGAGTATTATAATAGTTGCATAGAGTCTTCATTGTCCCATGACTCTAGGTATGAAACAAAACAATAGCAAAATGTTTACATAGACACCATTAATGTAAATATTATATGGTCTAATAAGAATAACTTAATTGATCCTCAGAGGGAAATTCACTTGTCTGCCAGCTCATCTACTATTCAGTGAAGAATTATAAAGTGATGGCTGTGGGTACAAAGGATCTTCTATATCTCTCCATCCTGCAGTGAGGAGAGAGGAGCCGTCATCCACCATCTGTTTTTACAGTAATGTCATGATTATAGTAATACCATTAGTCCAAAGTCTATTGAAGTAAGCTCAAAATCATAGTATTTTGTTTATTTCATTCAGGGGGAATATAAAGTCACTCCAGATGAACTGTTAACTGCAACACTTTTGTTAATGTGCCTGACTTAAGATTTACAACAATAAAAGTAAACAGGGAAATGTGAAAGTGTGTCCACTGAACATCATCTCCTTGCATTTGGAAGCTATTCTTAATTTTCTCACATCCTTAAAGGGATAGTTGAGTATTGCATGAATCCCTATAGTCATATAAGCAGGTACATTCCCTTTAATTATCAGTGCCTGTTGTTTTGAGAAATGTGCGATGCTCTGTGGACACAAGTTGTCTATAAGAGCATTTTGGAATAGTAGGATTGTGTATTTGATTAGTTTTGAGGGACGGAGTTACCTGTACCATCCACCTCCATTGTGTTTCACCGAGCAGCTCGCATCTCTGCCTCACGGCTCTCAAAACAACAGGCACTGGGAATATACCTACTCATGTGACTATAGGGATTATTACAATAGGCACATTTTCCAAAATGTTGAACGATCCCTTTTAAGTAATCCATAGAGTTAGTTACATAATTATGTTGTCATTTGATTGAATATTTAGCCTATTTCTACATTTCTTAATTTCAGATTATACACTTGGATGAGGACGATGTTTATGCAGGTACCTCCGGATGTCTTGATGTCAAGAGCTCCTGTTACAGGTGTGTTTTGTTTCATTATATAACAAAATATCACAAACTTACGGAGCCCCTAAAGGGACATGGTGAAAGAAAAAAAAACGGAAGTGTTTCTAGTGCGCACGAGAAAGTTTCTGGTGCGCATGAGAAACTTTCTGGTGCTCACGAGAAAGTTTCTGGTGCGCACCAGAAACTTTCTCGTGCGCACCAGAAACTTTTCTGGTGCGCACCAAAAGGTTTCTGGTGCGCACTAGAAACTTTCTGGTCCTCAAATTTGCCTACCCCCCCAATGCAACAATGTCTTTGTAATGAAGCCCTAGATCAAAATAAAGACGCACTAGTTCATGAACAGTCATGTTTGTATGGTCTACCTGAACCATACAAACAGTTCTGAACAGAACCTTCAGTTGGACAGTTACCTGCAGTTGGTCTGCTTTCTGGTGCGCACTAGAAAGTTTCTGGTGCGCACGAGAAAGTTTCAAGTGCGCACGGGAAAGTTTCTGGTGAGCACGAGAAAGTTTCTGGTGCGCACGAGAAAGTTTCTGGTGAGCACGAGAAAGTTTCTGGTGCGCACGAGAAACTTTCTAGTGCGCACCAGAAACACTTCCATTTTTTTTTCTTTCACCATGTCCCTTTAGGGGCTCCGTACAAACTCAACATTATTGAGGGGAAAAACACATTTCTCTCCTGACAAAGATTAGATTGTTCAGTTTAAGCTGGAACATCAGGCATCTATATTTATATTGTGTGCACATAATGTTTTCATTTTGCAGAAATTACACCAACCTGTTTTCCCCTATTGTCATTGACGATGAGGATGATGAGGATGAAGTTGTCATTCCTGAGGCAATAAATAACATGCCCTCAGAAGAATCTGAGTGAGTCATATAGACATAAGTAGAAAATTAACCAGGTCTCTATTCTGTCCAAATGACATTTTACAAAAGTGAGAAGTCACTAAAATGAACACCAATCTGACTTTCTCTGCCTTTACTGCTTGGATCAGGTCCAGTTGTTGAGATGTGTGTTTGAAGAGAGTCCATTGGAATTAGGTTAATAAGAGTAAAAATTGCTCATTGTTTTAGAGACTGACTCATCAGTGTCTCTCGTGTCAATGAAGTGTCAGGATATGGTTTATGAATATGGAATGAAAGATTTTTGAGCAAAGTAGCTACTACATTTTGAGTATATTTTTAAAGTCTAATGTAAGTTTCTCACTTTTTCTAGACCCACAAGTGTGCAGGCACCAGAAATCATTGCAAATTTGGCACTTGCAATTGACCACAAGAAAGTCAGCAGGTTTAACATATCAAGATCTAATGTATGGGATGGAGTTGTGAGAGGATTTCGACGCAGCTCTTACTCCGACAACAGCGACATCTTTGTTAAGTTTGCTGACGATGCTCGGTCCTTTGAAGACGGGTTGGACACAGGTGGACCGAGGCGAGAATTCCTCACGCTTCTGATGAACCACCTGAGAAATCGCCCCATCTTCGATGGACCTCCAGAAAGGCGATACCTTGTGTACAATTCCACAGGTGTTTTTTTTATTTTTGCGTCAAAAAAAATATGTAACTGTATCAAAAATATACATATATTTTATAATCTTCCACTGATGTAGATGGTATTTATCCATAATAATTCTGTACTCTCTGTAACAGCTGTCAGGGAAGATTAATACTTTCTTGAAGGCAAGATGATTGCTGTGTCTATAATACACGGGGGACCAGCACCACATTTCCTCTCAAAGCAACTTGTCGAACACATAATAGGTAAGCCAAGTTTCACCGCCACTGTGGAAGATATAACCGATGAGGAGATAGGGAAAGCTCTACGTCAGGTAGAAAATAATCATCACTCAAGGAATGAATTTACTAAGACTACTCTCAAGAGATAAGTTTTATTTATTTAAAGGGATGGATTTCTACTTATTTCAATGAGAAGTAAAAGTCATTTTGTCCTTCTTTTTTCTTTTTTTAATCCTAGATTTGTATCAATGAAGGAAAGGAGCAGTCAAGCATGCATATTTTTGTGTTGGTCTTACAATAAATGTCTTTTAAATAGGTGCAGGAAGCAGAATCGGAGTCTTTGCAAAATCTAATTTTGCAAAACAGCACTATGTTCCAAACAGCAGGATGCTTCCGACGTGTCAAAGGTTGTGAAAAGCACACACTCGTGGAGGACTACCTCAGATGGTACATTATAGACCGGAACCACATTGCCATTCAACGGTAATATTATTTTAATTTTTTTTAAATAATGTTATTTAAACTTTTTTGCCAACAATCATCAAAAGATTTAACAGTTGTTGTTTTTTTTCTGTCAGACCTGATAAACTACATGTACTGTATGCCTTACACAATAATTGTCCTTCATAGATTCAAAGATGGACTGGCATGTCTGCAATTTTTGACTGCACTGCAGCAGCATTCTGGTGTGCTGGCTCCTGCCCTATATCATTCTTCCAAGGCCCTGACTGCTGCCGAAATGGAACGCATGTTCAGTCCAGACCTGAGCCCAAGAGGAAGCAACAGGCAGCAGAAGGAGGTCAAAGTAATTGGATTTTGGGCTGATTTTCTTCTCGATTGTGAAGGTTTGTCAAGGCTGTTTTTAAATTTAAATTAAAAAAAAAAATATATATATATGAATATATATATATATGAATGACAGACTACTAATGATTCACTATGTTTTTAGATGATGCACAGTCAAATAATGCACTATTTTTTCTTTTTAGAAAAAGTGACTGCTGTGTCCCTCGAGGATGTGCTGATGTTTGCCACTGGTTTATCAGCACTTCCACCAGCAGGAATGACACCGCCTCCAAGCATTGACTTTTTAACTGATTCACCTTTTCCAATGGCAAGCACATGTGCAAACACACTGAAGCTACCGCTCTTGGAATCCTACAGTGTCTTTAAGACAAACATGGAGTTTGGGATCCAAAATGCTCCAGGATTTGGATGTTTTTAGATGTCAAAGGGACTATGCATAAATGTAAGAGCTAAGAGCTGTGGCCTGATTTAGGCTCTCTTTATTTATTTATTTTGTCTTTTTTTTCTCAACTTACAAGGTCACGTTTACTTGTTTGCGTTAGTCACTGCCTCTTGTAAAAGGCGATTTGGGACTTTAAAGTGATTGTTCACCCGTGTGAGGGCTTCCATACATTGTTTGACTTGTGCAGTTAGTTACTTGCAAATCTTACCCATAAATATTTCAGAGCCATGTCCTGATGTTTGTTTATTTTGCTGTTTCCTGGTTTTTACAGCTCAATAAAGTATATATTTTAAAAAACAACGTAAAATCAGAGCAAATGTGTTTTGCAACTAATTGGTGTTTACATAAACATTGAATCAGAAAACAAATACAATTTAAGTTTCACTTCAGTCCCAGAGTTGGAGAGAGAATCTGTGGAGTTTCAAAATAAAACAGTCGTAAAACACACAAAAGCTAAACTAATGAACTATGTAGAATATTTACAAAGGCAGTAGCATATTTAAAAGAACATACACTGGTAAAATGACCAAATCACCCCCCACTTTGGGAACATTGCAATAGTCCATGTTTATAGCCCAGCTATTTCCTTCAGAGTGATGTACAGTTCTGAGGCTGTCTTCCAGTCTTGTGGCTGTTGTAGTCTGTTTTGTTCCACTGCCTGTCAGACCTGTCAAGTAACGAAGTACAAATACTTCGTTACCTTACTTAAGTAGAGTTTTTGGGTATCTATACTTTACTGGAGTAATTATTTTTCAGCCGACTTTTTACTTCTACTCCTTACATTTTCACGCAATTATCGGTACTTTCTACTCCTTACATTTTTTAAACAACCTCGTTACTCATATTTCATTTCGGCCTTGGTTTTTTCTGAATTTGATCGTGATTGGATGAGAAGTATAAACATATACCATTCCGACAGACTATTGGTCTGTCGCCCCTGCCTGTTACAAATCACGTCACACGCAAGCAAGCTTCGAAGCAGTGGTTTTATGGAATTGTAGTTCAGGTGTGAAGCACGTAGCGATGCTTCAGCGTCGCGACTCGCGTTGCCGTCAGTACTGTGCTTCGTTCTTCAACCTGCCAGGCTGCTCACCTGCTCCATTTCGGAAATGTCCCAACCAAGCACCAGTGAGGAGGCTGGTAGCCAGGAAGACCAGCCAAGTCTTATACATCCCTGGCCATACCTGGAAGAATTTTTCGAAATGGTTGGAGCTAAAAACAACTCCTTTCGAATGTGCTGCAAGCTCTGCGCACCGAAGTACCACGAGCTAATGGCTTTCAAAAACTCGCCGTCTAATTTGAAAAAGCATATTGAGGTAAGCTGAACGTTTGTTATTATCAGTCAATTATTGATCAAATATTGTAGTAACCTAGTAAATTCTTTATGGTAAATTTGCAATGGCTATGGCTATAGCTAGGTAGGTACATGCCAAGACATGGTTTGCATGCTAGCGTCAGTAGGCTATGATTTAACTTTGCAAGTTCGTTTGGTGGGCTCTGTGTGTGATTTGAAATTCGACTTTAACCAAATGTTGTTTGAGTTTATATTATTGCTATACGCAATATATGTAAGGTAATTGTGCAAAGCACAAGTCTATAGCTGGTTGATAGAGTGTGTTCTTACTTAGAATTGGCATTATCCTGTTTGTGTATGAGAGTGCGCGCGCCCATGTGGGGCATACCCTATGGCTCCTTGTGAGGAGGAGGTAACTACCACCTATTAGCCAAATGCAGTTTAAAATGAATTTGTTAGTGTTAGGATTTTAATAAATAATGCTACTGTTGAGTCATGCCAGTTGCTTGCATATTCTAGTCTGCTCAACATAATAGCGTAGACCAGTAAAACTGCTCCCCAACTTGTAGTTTGACCTTCATTCATGAACTTGAAGCATGACATTTAATACAGTGGAAGTCCTAGATAGTCTGAGCTTGTAGTTTGAGAGGAATAATATGAATCTCAATCTGTGCCTGTGCATTTATTTTCTTCACAGAAGAAACACCCCACTCGTCTAGAGAGGTACACACAACTTACTTCAGCAGCCCTCAAAAGGAAGTCATCCACTGAAGGTTCATTGGCCCCACCTTCCAAACAAACTAAGCTGTGGGAGACTCGAAGAGTATCCCAGGCAAGTGTGGATAAAGTAGTCCTCAATTTCGTTGTCCAAGGCTTGCACCCACCACACATTGTTCAGCAACAGGGCTTCATTGATCTTGTGCAACATCTTCAGCCAAATACAATTGTAATGACACGCAATACTGTTGTAAACAAAGTCACAAAGGCCTCTGTTGAAATGAAAAGAAAACTGAAAGCTGCCCTTAGTGAAGTTCAGTTCATAGCAACAACAACAGACTGCTGGACGGCACACCATCGCAGTTTCATTGGTGTCACTGCACACTGGTTTAACCCCCAGACAATGCAGAGATCCTGTGCTGCCTTGGCATGCAAGCAACTTAGAGGGTCACACACTTTTTCTGCCCTGGCTGGTGCCCTAAATGATATTCACACAGAATTCAATATCAGGGAGAAAATTGTTCGCACTACAACTGACAACGGATCAAACTTCCTAAAAGCCTTTAGAGTTTATGGGCAGACTGACGAGAACAACAATCCTGAACCTGCAGGAGAGGGTGATGGAGAAGAGGATGATGGTGGCCAAAATGATGATGACAATGAAGAAGAGGAAAGCGGTCAGGGTGTTGAATTTGTAGATGCTGGAGCCCTGTTGGACAAAGATGACTACTTGGAATACCAGCTACCCAAGCACCATCGCTGCGCTTGCCACCTCCTTAATTTAGTGTCCACAGTCGATGCTTCAAAAGCAGAGGTCAACCCATTGTACAAGCGCCTGTCAAGGTCCACATTTGCCAAATGCTATAGCTTGTGGAACAAAAGTTCAAGATCAACCACTGCATCTGAAATAATTCACGCCAACTGCAAACTCCAGCTTGTGAGGCCAGTTGTGACAAGGTGGAATTCACTCTTCTCAGCCGTAGAAAGAATAGTGAGAATAACAAGAGAGCAAGGCGAAGGAGCCCTTGCAGCTGTCTGCAGTGAACTAGATACACCTAAGTAAGTGCTTGTTTTTCTGTCTTTCAGTTAATGAAGTGATTAACAATAGATTAAGTCATATTTTTTATACTTTGAATAATGTACAACACATGCATAGACTATGCCAATATGCAGTCCCCATATTTACTATGAATGTAATTTGTAGCAACACAACTACATTTCTAAAAGTATTTTTCCTTTTTAATGATCAGTTCCTCCAGTTGAAGGTGCTACATCAAGTAGGCTAAATGTTCCATGTTGTGTTTTTCTTTTCTTCTTTGTACAGGTTTACTCCAGTTGAACTTGCATTTCTTGCAGAATATGCGAAGACGATGAGCCCAGTTGCAAAGGCTCTTGATGTTCTTCAGGGAGAAACCAGTGTGCAGATGGGATGGCTGGTCCCCACCATAACTTTACTGAGGACCAAGCTCCAGCACCTTCACGTCGCCTCCAAGTTCTGTGAGCCTTTGATTGCTGCACTTCTTTCAGGCCTTGAAAAACGCTTCGGAGAGATGCTTGCAGATCCAGAGCTGATAGCCGCAGCCATTCTAGTTCCCAAATTTAAGACCTGCTGGACAAGTGATAAGAATATCCTCAAACTTGGTAAGCGTCTCACTTCTCAAATTGCCCTTAATACATGTAATTTCCATGGAAGCAGTGAAATTAGTTTGAAATGACATTTAATGGCACACATGTACACACACACACACACACACACAATACTATCCAATACACAATGCACAGTAACAATACTGACATATGGTCTAATTTGTCCTGATTTTTGTTTTTTTATTTCACAGGCCTTGACTATATCAGAAGCCACCTGGACTGTCAGACTGAGAATCACGTTAGTGAGGGCTCCCAATCATCTGAGGAAGAGGACTTCTTTTCCTCCTTGAAGAGGACCGGCCCTCTTGAAACGACCCAGCAGTTGGACACATACCTGGGGTGCCCTGGAGACACAGTACAGGTACTCAAGTCCATCCCCGCTGTGTGCCAGTTATCACTGAAGCTTAATACGGCACTCCCTGCCTCAGCAGCCTGTGAAAGACTGTTTAGTGTTGCAGGGCTGATCTTCAGGCCAAGAAGAGCATGCATTGGCTCAAAGAACTTTGAGAACCAGCTGCTTTTGCGGCTGAACAAAGCCTATTGGTAACTCTTTGTTGCAGGGTCTGTGCTTAACTGATGTACATCCTCACACACAAACACTCACTCACACACAACAGACACAAAGTGGGATGGAGGGAAGGATGTCTCAGCTGTAGAAAGAATAGTGAGAATAACAAGAGAGCAAGGAGCCCTTGCAGCTGTCTGCAGTGAACTAGATACACCTAAGTAAGTGCTTGTTTTTCTGTTTTTCAGTTAATGAAGTGATTAACAATAGATTAAGTCACATTCTTATACTTTCAATACTGTACAACCCATGTAAGCACCATGCCAATTTGCAACCCCCATATTTACTATGGATGTGATTTGTAGCAATCTGGAAGGATGTTTGATTTTTTGGAATTTTTTTGATTAATCACTTGCAGCTAAGCTCAGATGTTCATTTATATTCAAATAAAGGTTATTGAAAACATGCCTCTGAAGTTTGACTTTTTGCACCATTACACGACTTATAGACATAACCTAAACACATGCTAATGCTCAGTAGCACACATATATGGTTCTTTAATGCATTTGCATTATACAAAAATGCATTCATTTTCATTGGGCATATATGGGGCTGAATTTTTCAACATTAACATTTTAATATAACATTATTCATTATAGCCCTTAGGGGGTCGTGTAGAGCACTGTAGGGCCCTGTGGCGCAGGGCCTATAACATTTGATGGCTTTTTTTTCTCTTTAAATTACTTTTACTTTTCTACTTTAAGTAGTTTTGAAGCCAGTACTTTTACACTTCTACTTGAGTAAAAATCTTGAGGTGATACTTCAACTTCTACAGAAGTCTTTTTAAACCCTAGTATCTATACTTCTACTTGGGTAATGAATGTGAATACTTCTGACACCTCTGTATATATCTATATTTATGTTTTTAACCCTTTAAGCCTATTTATGTATCTTAATAACATTTTAACCATCACATTTTAATATATTCATTCTATTAACAGTTAAGATGAACTTCTATTTCTCATATTTATATTAAACATATATTGGCAATTAAATGAACTAAATCACCATCGTCTTAACTGTGATAAACAAAAGGGTAATTACTGTTACAGAGGTGACTAACTTAGCTGAGTTAGCAGCAGAGTTAACCAAAGCAAATTCGCATGTACATGCTTGCGATTAGCATGCGGCTAGCGCGATTAGCAATCTTTTATAAACATTTAAAACCACATAAAACAATCTGAATCTGTGTCTATATGATACCAAACACTAAACATTAGGGTCACAACTCCGATTGGTTTTATAAGAATTTAAATAAGAACAGTACAATACGGTATAATGACGCTAGCACAGTTAGCATGACACAGCATTAGCATCCTTACCGGAGCTATCTTTGTGAACACGCAAATTTGTGCAGCTTGGCTCTCTCTTTCTCACTGCTTTTCAACCTAACAAACAAACAATATACATTTTTAAATGTATTATTTATTAATTCAGTTGGTATGGGATTTTATTGTTTTCTATCCCTCAGAGGATATTTTCATACCAGTCTTTGGCAATGTCTCCAGCGGAAGAAAGAAAGCGCGAGTGTCTCTTAATTGATTCACAGTGGCGTATGCGCCACCCCTATGGTGGAGTAGAGGACTGCACTCCAGTAACCTGTGTGGGTTACACTGTCCATTCAGAAACAAGAAAAACACGAGTCAGAACTGTTGTGGAGAAATTGCTGAAGTCAAAGGTCAAATGTCATTGGTGAGGTCAGGAGGGAAGAAAGTGTTCAGGAGCCTCTGATGTCTTATGCTGTATTATTTATTGACACTTGGCCAAGGAGAACTAGAGACACTCTCAAAGTACACCTGAAGTGCTTGAGTCTGTCTCGCATTCTGACAAACTCGTGATGGTGGATAAACTTTAAACCCAAAGATCACACCCCAAATACTATATGCCCCAGAATTAGTCAAAGAGAATGTCTTTACTCTTGGAGGTGTTACTGTCAACATATTCTAGTCTGGGGACACAGATGTCTGTTTATGCAGATTGGAATGGCAATAACAAGCTATCTATTATGTCTAGGACGGCAGCAACAGGCCTCTTCGACCCTGGACACCACAGTGTTGAGATATGGTGGCACCTAGTCAAAGACAAACAATTAATACTGCCGAGGACCACAAGGCTCACACGTGACATCAAGTAACCTAAGGATAGAAAATTCCATAACAACTTACACATATCGGAACTTTTTAATTCAATACACACTCTGAAAACACATAAATTTTACATTTTAAAATTTCCGATAAAACACATATCACCCATATAAATATATGAACTCTGAAACACATAAAAATATATAAAACACACGTAAATATATAAATTCTTAAACTCTTAAAACTTTTTTTTCTTTTTTTTTGTATACACAAACACATATATATATATAAACTCTTAAACTTTTGAACTCTGAAAACTTTTTTTGGGGCTTTTTTTTGTATACACACAAACACACAGATATAAATATATAAACTTTTGAACTCTGAACTTTTTTTACACACACACATAAACAGGAGGAAATTGGTTGGGGCTGCTGCTGCTGCTGGGAAAAACAAACAGCAAGAGAAAACAGGGCTGCAAATTAATGGCAATGCAATGATTTAGTTATTCAAAGAAATCGATTATGGACAGATTGTATATTTGCTATTTATTTTTCATTCACTCACCTTAAGGCCAGCAATGCGTCTTTTCAGACGCTTTATTTTGGCCGCTTCTTCCTTCCTCTCCCTTCTGCAGCCGGGGTTTTGGCAGTGCTGGGGGAGGGAGGTGGAGGACCCCTCCCCTGGGTCCTCCAAATCAAGCCTGCTCACCCTGGCTGGCTGAGGGTTGCTCGCCTGCAGCCTTGCCAGGGCAACAATGGCTGTATCCCGCTTTATCCCAGCCCGCCGCCGTTTAATTTCGGCCTGAGTCAGGTCCTTGTGGACCTTGAGGTGCTTGTCCACATTTAATATGTGGACAAGCACCCCGGAATAGGGCAGGGGCCGGGGGGGATAACGGTCCTTCCTGTGGCCAGGTTGTTGAGGATGGACCTCTCCGTGGGGTTCCTCACAGCATGCGTCTCTCGTAGGTGTTTAGCCACCAGCTGGAGGGTTTTCCCGCATATGGGGCAGATGCCATTGGATTTTGGCTTTGTCATCTTTGAAATTAAAGAAAGAAAAACTAGGTTCACTGAACAGGAAACTGTCTAGCAAATTACAGATGGTAATTACAGATGAATTTAAGCAACGACACCATGCTTCTTCAAGCTAAGGTGCAAAATCAATAGAAAGGTTAAGGGTAGGCATGCGGTTAAACAGGACAAAAAAACAACCCTGTCAGCAACTCAACTCAACTTCTTTATACAACACTTTAAAACACAACACTGAAAAAATTAACACACACTTTATTTTTTATTAATTAACGTCAATTTCGGCAAAGTTCAGTCCCAGAAAAAATTAAAACAGTTAATAATTACAATATTTTCGGCAAATACTGCATGTTAAAGTCACGTTTTTACTCACAACTACTGCCTCAAGATGTTACTACGCCCGTAATAACGGTAATAACGGTAAAATGGTCCGTTATCCGACGCTGAACCCGACGCTAATTAACGTCAATTTGGGCAGTCATAAAAGTCACCAACACAAAGTTCAGTCTCAGAAAACATTAAAACAGTTAATAATTACAAAATTTTCAGCAAATACTGCATATTAAACTCACGTTTTCAGTCCCACACACTCAGAAATAGTAATACATAAAATCTAAGTAAAATTTATAAATTTGAAAATGTATTCAATAAAATCATATAAACACTATTTGAACTGGCCAACTACGAACTATATCTAAGCAAATCATGTATACTTTACTTGACGAGATCTCATAAGGACTGACATGCACGTCACACTGCAGCACAGTAGGTGGCAGGTGGCACTTAATCGCCAATTGTCCAGACACATTTTCAGCGATTTAGCGTCAGTTGGTCTGGTCTTTCCTTCTCCACCTGCATTTGATCAAGGTGCCTGTGTTTCCAATCTGTTGAGTTTTATCTCTTTTAATCCTTTGCATCTTTAACAATATGTTTGTTATTTGTGAAGTATACTTCAGTATTATGTTGTTTTTTTCTCACTATGGCATGTTTGCTGATATAAAATTCAGATATAAAAAGTTTGTCTTCGATGCAAGTGTCTTTTCCAACCTAAAACAATCGCAAATCTCATGCAACATCTTCAGAATATAACGAACTGGGTGGTATATCCTTCCTGAAGTGTAAATATAATTATTCAAAACTGAGTGGAAGCTAGCTAGCTATATAGCTTGCCACCGCTCTCTAGCTTGCTGCTCCATCGTAATGCCCCTCGGACTATGAAATGGCGCGTTGTTCTCAATTCATGCAGGTAGCAGCGCAATGAGCTAAGTTGAATCTGACCAAAGGCACTGTGGAAACCAGTGATCAGCATTGGAAAGGCGCCAGACTGCGACCATTTTTTGAGAATAGCCAGGTTCGTTACGGCACAAAACTGAGCAAACCATGCAATGGTTCTGCGCAGGCAAGAGTAGGCGTGTGTGTGTGTTTGTATTAGAGCATGAAACGGGTCTTTATAAGTCAGGCCCGTTTTGATTGACAGCTTTGTAGAGCCTGAACCCGTTTGCAGCCCGACGTTATTCAAATGTGCGCATATGGCATATCAGTCAAACCTCCGTTTCACCTCCTGAGCATCCATTTTTGCACCTGTCTCGCACAGATCGAAACGCGTCACATGATCGCTCATTTACCGCGCAAGTCATAACGCAAGCCTGAGCCTGAATCAAATGATAAAAATTATTCCCGAACCCGGCAAAGATTCCCAGCTCTAGTTTGTATAGTGTTGTATCAAGCAGCAAGCCATAAGGGGGTGTGTAAATTTAAAAGAAAATATGGAAGTAGCTGACTGATCCAGTGTCACTGTCTATATGTGCAGACACAGTAAAAGATCCAGGCATACTGAAATCATCTTCTTTTTAAAAGACAGCTTTTCAACTTCATACCAGCATGCATGTTTTTGCAGCCCCTTTTTCTGTGTAAGTCTTCCACCAGCTGATGTTCAACATATAAAAATCAGCTTGGTAACTGCCATTGCTGTAACAAAAACATTATAATGTATTGCAATTCAATGTGTTGGTTAAATTAACTTTTTGTCAGGTAGGGGTGGGCGATATATCGAATATATATCGCGGCTTGTTCTACGTGAGATGTATGAAATGACTATATCGCGACCATCGAGTACTTGTCACGTAAATGTTTTACGCCGTCAGCATTTAATTCTCCGAAGTTTTGCCTGTGTCCCTCACTCTTGGTGCTCCTCACAGCACGCAGCACACTTCCCCGCCCACCCAGAAAAATCCCCTGCATGCATGCGTTCTTTTTGTATCAAGTGAGGAGAGACAAGGCCCACTGGCCCACTCACACCGGAGGCGTTACGGCCGCGTTAGAGCTGCGCTGCGATTACCGGAGCAGATAGCTGCCAGTCTAGACAATGAGAGCACTCACACAGGGCACGCCGCGGAGCGTCTCAGAAGCGTCTCTCTGCGCCACAGCGCGAGCATTCTGTAGCATTTCTATTTTTGACTCGAGTCGCTGCTAAACCTTGTAAATTTCAACAGAGCAGATCGCACCAGACAGGAAATCCGACACAGAATCAACATAATAAACTTCCGCCCCCTTTCAAAATAAAACACAATACGCAGTTCATGTAGCTTATCACAGCTTCACACCATCGTTACGTCATGACCGGTGGCACCAGGTGATCAAAGATCGATCAAAGGGTCTCAACATGAACGAAGAGAAACTAATTGTTGAAGTGGAACAACACACAATAATTTATGACACAACAGATGCTTTTTATAATCTCTTCCATGTCGGAGAAGCAAAGTCAGCTGTTTGTTTATCGCGGGTTCTCGCGTACGTCCAGGATTCTCACGTGATCTCGCGTGAATACGGCCAGCTCGCTGCTGCCAAGATGCGCCCGTTGTGAGTTGACCAGGGCAGAGGACGCAGCTAAAACACGTTGAATTTACCATTCATAGTGATTTACAGGAGAAATAAAAATATCAAGATATATATCGTGTATCGTGATATAGCTTAAAAATATCGAGATATTGGTTATAGGCCATATCGTGCAGCCCTAAGTTCAGGTACACAACTGTAAAAACATCTGTTATTTGGCAGGGACAACCTCTCAATTTAGGTGAGTAGTAGGCCTGCTCGAATTATGGAAAAAATCAATATCACGATTATTTTGGTCAATATTGAAATCACAATTATTCAAACGATTAATTTTGAGTTTCACAATGCATTTATTCAGCATTTCTCTCTCTCAAAAAACACTTTGTTATTGATTCATTATGCAAAATATTCAAATTGAAAATAAATTTTGGCTACAAATATGTACTTTACAGCTGTTTCGCAATGTAAAAAGCATTAAATCAATAAAATAAATATACTTTATGGAACATTAAATAAGGCATAGAAAAACATAAATGTATCCAAAATAAACTATGGATCCAGCTGCTCTGCAAATTCTCTATATTTACAGAACAAAATAAATATAATAAGCATAAGAATCAATAAGCAATAGGCATCTTCTTGAAACCCTCACCCTTGACTGTATTAATGGGTTGCATATCTTTAGCTAAGAAATATCCCATGGCAGCTGTTAGGCCCCTTTTACACGTACACAGGTATTTTAAAAAACTGAGACATTTCCCTTCGTTTGTACCGATCTTTTACACTCAAGCGGTGAATTCGCCTCTGAAAATGAATCGAGTTTTAGGCAGCTGATGCTCCAAAAGTGCGACCAAGGTTTACCTTTTGCTATGATGATGATCATGGAAGCAAGCCGCCCATAGGCTTGGCGTAGTTATGATGGCGTATTTATGTGGGTTGATGTAAACAAAAACTTTAAAAAAAAAACAATGCTATGTGCATGATGTTATTTTGGAAAATGGAGGGAGGGAAATATTTGTTTCTCAACATACCCGGCTATGTGTAAACGTAGCCTAATGTCTTGTGCCTCTCCGAACTTGTCAGATAAGGAGTCGCATTAAACAATGTGTCTGTGATCGATGACTGAGTTTGCGTTGACGTCTTGCTGGTTGTGGCACTGGCTTTGTCTTTTTGTTGCTTTATTAATTCGTCGTGAGTGACTTTGTGCTTTTGTTTGAGGTGGTTGAATAAATTTGTAGTGTAGAGGAGCAGCTATTACCTTGTAACAAATCTTGCACATTATGTGCTGCTGCTTCTCGTCGGATTCTTCTCATTCGCTTTCAATCTCACTCACTGTTTTTGAACACCAAACGACACCCCTCCTCACTCTTCAGCTGCGTGAGGGAGTATGGGCCATCCTGTTAGTCAGTGGGGCCACGTGAAATGGAGTGTAATGCGCATGCGCGTCTCTCAGAACTGAATAAAATAAATCGTTTAAACTCGATTATATGATTATTTTTAGTACATTATTTTCTGAATTTATGCTGCCCATTCACAAATCTTTTTCATGTACTTTTTCCACTCCCATTAATTTCCAAGTATTCATCATGACTTGGAAATGTACACTTTTCCTACATGAAAAGGTGGATCTTCACCATATCCGCCATTTTAAATAACCATTCATAGACATCTTTGGCTGCAAAACTTACTGTACTTTGGTCATACCAGTATTAGTTTATTATTTAGTAAATATTCATGAAAAGATCAGATTTGTGAATGTGCAGTATACATTTTGAAAATAAATAGATTGTATTTCTATTAACTTGCTAATTGTTCTTTTTCTTTCTTTCGTTTTAGGTGTGATGTGTGAATGGGCGTATGGGTGTGCAAAGTGTGTGGATTGTCTGTAGTAAGTAGATTGAATTGAATTGAATTGCTTAAACATTGCAAGCTCAAACATAGCCACTATGTGAACAGGTTCAGACATCCTTGCCCATATTCTAATTGTCCTCGCACATTTAGGCTCTGGAATAGTCTCTTGAGACATGTGTATCGTAGTCACAAAACTCAAAATTCTCTGAAGACCTCAACCTTATCTAAATGTTGTTGTCAGCTGTGTACTATTCAGGAACTTACAAATGAGCATGAATATTTTGGCCATGGAAATGAACATTTGCGGAAACATTAAAACTGTGACATGCATGTTTAACGGTTGTGAGTTTAAGACTAACATTTACAATACATTTCACACACATAAATATCGAAAGCACAAGTCCTATACTTTAAGTGATTTTAAAGCTGAGGTTGTCACTGTATTTGGTGGTTTCCAAAACAGTTCTGTCAGTGATGTTGCCTCTTGTGCTGCAGACTCAGATGTAGAATCTGAAACTGATTTTGCTGCATATGGTTTATCCAGCATTAAAAATCTTCCTGAGGTTATTGAGCAAACCATAGCCTCAGTTATATCAAAGTTGGAACATATTTTGTTTGTTCCAGCAACAGCCATTAACGAATTACTTGGTTAATTGCATCATTTGTTAAGCTCATCATCTGTTCCGATCACCTTTAACAGCCTGTCTAAAGTTCTTACTAATCATAATGTTACAGTTAGTGAGAGAGTTGTCAAAGAACTTTCTGAAGTAGTGTGCAAGTCTAATCCATTAACCAGAGCATTTGCTAAAGATGGTCCTTTGCGACAGCTTACAAAAGAAAACAATATTATGAACATTTGAATGTGATGAACCCAGTCGAGTACATCCTTGATCCTAAGGCCAATAGGACATTTCAATATATTCCCATTTTACCCTCTTTACAGCATCTTTTAAATAAATTTGACATTTTAAAAAGTCAATCACAGCAAAATTCGTCAAGTGTGCAATTCAGGTCACCAAGAGATGGGTCTCATCACAAGAATAATGTATTTTTCAGTGATGGGGATTTAAAGTTATCAATTTCATTGTATGCTGACGATTTTGATCCAGAAAAACCCACAAACTTTGTGGAATATACTGGATTTTGAACAATTTGCCTCCTGGATCCCATTCTGCTCTCACTTCAATCTACTTGGCAGTTTTATGGAAGGCCAGTGATGTAAAAGAGTATGAATGTGGGAAAATTTTAGAGCCTCTTGTACATGATTTGATTGTTTTAGAAGAGCATGGTGTTTTTGTTTCAGGTGTTGGGGAGTTTGTTAAAGGCACAGTGCAATCAGTGATAGCTGACAATTTAGGAGCCCACGGAATAGCAGGCTTCACTAAAAGCTTTTCAGGAGTCTACTTTTTCCGGTTTTGCACAGGTAAGCGTGCAGACATACAGTTTGAGGCTGTTCAGTCAGGTCATTTTAACATTAGGAGAAAAGAGGAACACGACACACATGTAACATTTGCCAGGGAGAACGCAACCATTTGTTGTGGAGTAAAACAAGAGTGTACATTAACTAAGAATTTATCACATTTTCATGTCACTCAGGGCTACCCTCCTGATATAGTGCATTGATACATTCATTTCCAAGAAGTATCTATCTCTTTACTCCCTTAATGAATTTTTCCGTATAAGTGGGGAGATAGAACTAATAAACCTCATACTATACCACACAGTTATGCTTCTAGAAAAACAATAGGTGGTGATTGAATTACATGAAAAATTGTCATGTGATTAAATTACATAAAGTCTATTTTTTAGGGTCAATTATTTTTTTGAGTGCACACTGCCTCAAGATGTTACTACGCCTCTGCCACTCCTACCTCCAGGGGTTAATTGTCCTGTCCCCAGTCTTTGTGTGTGATTGTTTCAGGTGTGCTGGAGGCAGAGTAGAGCAGGAACCACCAGCTGCACCCAATCCTGCAATCATCCTGCAACCTACTTATACTCAGCCCTGCCACTACCACACTGCTAGATCATAGCCACTGATCTGTTAGTACTGCGCATCAAGCCCACAGATATTGTTCTGACGGTTTTTTCTGTGTTGACTTTTTGTGATCTTCCCTGTAGATTGTAGCCTGCTCTGCTCTGCTCTCCAGCCCTTGACTTCCTGACCTGTTGCCCTCGCCTGCTCCACCAAGCCCTGCCCTGGATCCAGCCTCCTGGGGAGACTCTGCCTGTGTCGTCCCTGTCCGGGCCCTGACCAAACCTGCCTTAAAAACAATAAACTAGTTTAACTTCATCCATCTGCTTCCCTTGTGTGTCTGCATCTAGGTTAATAGTCCAGCTAGCCCTTAACATGAAAACCTTAATGTCAGAATTGGTCATTAAATAAATTCCACACACACTCTGGAAATACATAAAATGATTTTATTATAAAAAATCGTTTTAATTAATTATATAACATACATAGGAACATTTTGAACGAAACAAACTGAACTTTTTTTTTTTTTAAACTTAAGGAAATTTTAAACAATTTATCATTTTGTACAGCGAGTAGCGAGGGGGGAAAAACAATATAAAATATATGTATAAAATCTGTTTTTTTTGTACACACACACACACGTTTCTTTCACAAGGACCACAGGTCTCTTCTTAGCAGGAGCAGCAGCAGCACTCTCTGTTGTCTCCTGAACTGCCAGGCAGACAAACAGATCCCTGATCTGCTTAGCCCTCCAAGTTTGTATGCAACACATAAAAACGCTCCTGCATGCTGGCGCTGTGGCAAACTCGAGTGGTTCTCCCGAACCTCAGCGTCATGCTTCTCGAAGTTCTACGTAAAAGGTAATGAGGCTTGTGTCAGTATAAAAATCACACACATTGAATTGATGTGTTTTGTGTTTTTGATACTCACATATGTGGACACAGCGGTCCGGACGTCCATTATCCATGGGGCTCCCTTGAGCCCCATCTCCGCCCAGGCCATCCGAAAATATCGGACGAGGTCCTTCGCCTCTCCGCGGCCCAGTGAAGAAAAGAAGAACGATTCATTTCGGGGCCCTATCTCCTGATTACTCATCAACGCTTTGACGCAGGAGGCTGAGATTTCAGTATGCGTATCGGGACACAGGGTACATTGACTGTGCCAAGTTTGGTGCCCCCCGGGTCAAGGGTCGCCGCGCGGCGGCAAAAAAGACACTTTATTTCAGTCAGGGGTTCCCAAACTGAAAACGAGTCATTTCGGGGCGCTATCTCCTGATTACTCATCAATGCTTTGACGCAGGAGGCTGAACTTTCAGTATGCTTATCGGGACGTCGGCCACGATCGCCGTGCCGAGTTTCAGACCCGTGCGCGCTCGGGAAGGGTCAGAGTTCGGCCGTTCTGCACGCGGCGAGGCCTAGTAGTAAGGCTTTAAAACAACCTTTCAGGGGTTAACTCATCAACGCTTTGACGCAGGAGGCTGAAATTTCAGCAGGGTTATCGGGACACAGGGTACATTGACTGTGCCGAGTTTGGTGCCCCCCGGGTCAAGGGTCGCCGCGCGGCGGCCAAAAAGACACTTTATTTCAGTGAGGGGTTCCCAATCTGAAGACGAGTCAATTCGGGGCACTATCCACTATCTCCTGATTACTCATCAACGCTTTGACGCAGGAGGCTGAAATTTCAGTATGCGTATCGGGACGTCGGCCACGATCGCCGTGCCGAGTTTCGGACCCGTGCGCGCCTGGGAAGGTCAGAGTTCAGCCGTTATGCACGCGGTGAGGCCTATTAGTAGGGCTTTATAACAACCTTTCAGGGGTTAATTCATCAACGCTTTGACGTAGGGGGCTGAAATTTCAGCAGGGTTATCGGGACGTCGGCCACGATCGCCGTGCCGAGTTTCAGACCCGTGCGCGCTCGGGAAGGTCAGAGTTCAGCCGTTCTGCATGCGGTGAGGCCTATTTATGGGGTTTAAAACAACCTTTCAGGGGTTAACTCATCAACGCTTTGACGTAGGGGGCTGAAATTTCAGCAGGGTTATCGGGACGTCGGCCCCGATCGCCGTGCCGAGTTTCAGACCCGTGCGCGCTTGGGAAGGGTCCCCAAAGTGTTCCCAATATGAATCCTTCCAGTGCAGTGGTAGAGAATTCTACCACTGCACTGGTGTTCCGGCTGTGGACTTAGGTTATTTTCACCGAGTGTGGACTTGCTGGTTCGCCTGGAGGTTTGGACTTAGGTTATTTTTTACTTAAGCAGTCGTTTGCTGCCGGCCGCGAAAACGTTCAAAAAGCACTTTTAATGACACTGTTTCACGTTCTTTCATCACTCTGGTACACCAGGAACACCAGCGCTTCGTTTTCCCCGTTTTTGCCTTTTTTTTTTTTCCCCCGGTGGAGAAACAGGGTCTCCATCCGAGCCCGCGTGTCCGCTCTCAGGCACCTCCCGCCGGCCTTAGACACCGTCAGCCCCCGCTGGTCCGCCTGGAGGTGTGGACTTGGGTTTATTTCGCCACCATTTGGGTTCCCAAAATGAATCATTCATTTAGGGACACTCCCCAGAATGGGAACACAAGTGTCCTCGTTAGTATAGTGGTAAGTACCACGCCTGTCACGCGGGAGACCCGGGTTCGATTCCCCGACGGGGAGTGTACTTTACTTTTTTCCTCCACTTGCAACATCTGAACCTATGCCAAACACTTCTTTAGAGACCACAGCAAGAACATGCCTTCAATAAACAGCTTCTAAGCATAAAAATTCTCCTTCTAAACAAATGAAGATAGATTCACAAACTGTGAAATTGTTATACACACATGTATGGTGTAAAAAGGTGAAAAAGGGTGTTGCATTGGCCGGGAATCGAACCAGGGTCTCCCGCGTGGCAGGCGAGAATTCTATGTGCCACAGTGAGGACACCCAGGACCACTTTCATGTGTTCCCATTCCTTCCTGAAAGATACAAAACAATGCACACTCTGATAAAGATATACAACACATTTATTAAACATTTGAAAACACACATTAAATATAAAAAAGAACTGTTAACATTTTTAAATACAAACACTATAAAACTATATATATATTTTTTTCTTTTTTACAATATAAATATCCAAAAAAAAACACACAAAGAACTATACTGAACTTTTTTGAAAACTTTTCTTTTTCACAATTTCTTTAATACGACTACAGGCCGACCTTTCTTTTCACTTTTTGGGCCAACATGTTGATGGCGGCAGCCCTCTTGCTCGGTGTTCCCTTCAGAATGAAGAACATGAACAAAATTGGCTCAGTGAATGTGTATTATGGTGTGATAGGGTCTGCCACAGCGAGGCACACAAAGAGCTTGCGAATGCTCTTGGCCCTTTTCAGGTTTCTGTGCAGAGCATAGAACCGGTCCTGGGTGTCCTCACTGTGGCACATGAAGCTTGCCAAGTTCTTCCTGACATCGACGTCGCTACTCTCGAAGTTCTGCGTGAAAGACAACGAGGCTTGCGTCAGTATAAAAAAACAAAAACAAGCACATTGAATTAATGTATTTGGTGTTTTTGATACTCACAAAAGTGGACACAGCGGTCCTAATGTCCATAATGGACGGGGCCCCCTTTAGGCCCATCTCCGCCCATGCCCCCCGAAAGTAGCGGGCCATGTCCTTGGCCTCCCCCCGGCCGAGTGATGAAAAAAAAAAAAAAAGTTGTTGGTCGGCATCGTCCTGGCGCGGAGGCGCATCCAGGTCCGGCACCACCCATACTCCTCGGCCTCGAGGAAAATCTGGGCGGTGCCGAACTTGCGCACAGTCTTGTGCTCCATTACCTGCAGAAGACAAAGTATGACAGAAAGCAGAGAGGTCAGTCAGTGGTATCCAGCTGTGAAGCCGACTTTTAACCGACGTTAAAGATATCAACAAAAGTTCCCCAGAATAAAGAGAACAATTTGTTACTCATTTTTAATGAGAGAAATAGATCCAAAGAGACTATAACGACACTCACGTTGATGAGGTAGCCCGTGGTGTCGTCCCCTATGGCCTCCCGGACCTCCTTCACGCGCATCCGGGTCAGCACGCCCGTCCGGTGGCCATATATGCTCGAGAGGTATGCGGCGAGGTACCCGAAGAACCGGTAGCGCGTCTTCGCGATGTCCTCTGAAACGAGAGTTAAAGAGAGAAGAGAACAATAAGATTTGAAGTTTTTAAATGGCACTGCGAAAAAAAAGAAAAAGAAAAAAAAAAAGTCGCATGAAAGAGGGGGAGGCATTATGGACTCACCGAGCAGAGAGGGGATTTTGGCCCGGGCCAACTCCTGACACCTGGCCAGGTCCTCCCGTGCCACCAGCCTCTTGCCCTTGGCCTGCTTTATCAGGGCCTGGTGGCCAAGGACCGTGCGGTTAAGGTCTTTTAAAAGCTTCCACAGCTCCCGGATCACCACCACCGTCTGCCCGCAGGTGATCCGGGAGTGCTTCGGCGGCGTGGCCCTAAAAAAACTCCACAAAGGAGATGGCCTGGCCCACATACAGGATGGTGGTGGGGGCCAGGCCAACCTTCCAGAGGACTGCAGGGTAGCTGTAGTGGAAAGAAGAAATTAAGAGAGACACATGAGGCCATGCAGAAAATGATAATATTAATTAATCATAATATTGATAAATAAAAACACTGTTGTGCACATAGACAGAAGGCAGTAAGGGTTCTTCTTTCAAAGTTCAGCACTTACGACTTGAGGAGGGGGATATTAAAAAGGAACTCCCACGTCCAGTAGGTTAGCTGAGACCAGCCGAGCGTGAGGTATTTCAGCAGGACCTTCGCCCGGCTGATCTTTGACACCGCGTTCTCCTGCATTTTCGCTGTCCCCTCTGGGCAGAAAATAAACTGCCCATACTCCTCGACATAGGCGTCTGTAAGGATGGATAAGATAAATGTAGCGTGAACACTCCACCACACACCTGCACAGATACACTGTGTTCTTTCTTACCCAGGGAGGTGCCGAGGACAATGTTCCTGATTTTAGACCCCCTACTCTTGCCCGCGAAGTAGGGGGCCAAGGCCCTGTGGACCTTTCGGGCCACCTTGCCCAGCTTGGGCTTTGTGTCCTAGAAGAACAAAACAAAACGTTGTTAACACCAATGCTACATGACCACATAGCCTCATCGGTTCTACACTTGGTCAAGAAGATAAGCCATAAGCAGGCACTGGGGTGAGTCTGAACTAATCTCTCACATCCTCCTCCGGTGCCTTCCCGCCGGCCACTTTTTTCCGGGGGGGCTGAAGAGAGAAAAACAATAATTGATTGACATGATTGAGTACTTTGGCCTTCGGCTAAATGATTACGGCACTGTATCACACTACTTATCTTCTCACCTCAGCGGCGGCGCCTGGTGAGGGCCTCCTTTTGGCCGACTGCTGGGGCCGGGCGGGCTTATCCTCCTCCGAGGAAGATGAGGAGGAGGAGGAAGACGGCTGCGGCAGCCTGGCCGTAAAAGGCAACCTCCTTCGGGCCGTCGAAGGTTGCTCCAGCTGCTGGGGCGTTGCGGGCTCTGGGGGCTGCTGCTGCTCCTCAGGAGGACGGCTGTGGCTGCTGCTGCTGCTGGGGGGCCTGCTGCTGCGGCTGATCATCTTCCTCCGAGGAAGAGGAGGACGGCTGCGGCTGCTGCTGGGGGGCCTGCTGCGGCTGTTGGGGCAGAGCGGGCTCGACTTCCTCCACCTCATCAGATGAGGTGGAGAGCTCGGGCTCCCCATAAGCCTGCAACTTGCGCTGCAGAGGGAAAAGCAAACAGCAAGAGAAAACAGGGCTGCAAATTAATGGCAATGTAATGATTTAGTTATTACAAGAAATCGATTATGGATAGATTGTACATTGGCTATTTATTTTTCACTCACCCTAAGGGCAGCATTACGCCTTCTAAGTTGTTTATTTTTTTTTTCCAACCCCTGGACGTATTTAATGCAGCTGGGGTTGTAGCATGTCTGGCGCTGGGAGGTGGAGGAGCCCTCCCCGGGGTCCTCCAGATCCAGGCTGGTGGCCATGGGTGGCTGAGGGTTGGTGGCAGTCGCCCTTTTTAATGACTCCAACTCCTCCTCCTTTCTGCGCCTGGAAATTTCACTGTGTGACTTCAGGTGCTTGGCCACGTGCAGGACCAGCCTCCTCCTGCAGCCAGGCATGGGGCAGGGTCCCGGGGGGATGGTCACGCGGCCAAGTTATTAAGGATGGCCCTCTCCTCCGGGTTGGCCACCATGTGTCGGACTCTTATGTGCTTTGCCAACATGGCAAAGCACCTGCCACACACGGGGCAGATTCCTCCTTCTTTTGTTTTTGTCATCTTTGAAATTAAAAAAAGAAAATATAGATTCACTGACCAGGAAACTGCAGTCATAAAAGTCACCAACACAAAGTTCAGCCCCAGAAAACATTAAAACAGTTAAATAATGCATATTAAAGTCCTGTTTTGAGAAACACCGCCTCGTGATGTTAATACGCGCCAGACGACCTTTAAAAAGCACGTTATCTGACGCTCAACCCGACAGTCAATTGCTCAACCCGACCCAAAGTTCAGCCTCAGAAAACATTAACAGTTAATAATTATTGTATATTATAATATTGGAGACAAATACTAACTTTCGCTTTCTTCTCTTCAAATCGACGGACTTCTGTCTGCTGCACTGTCTCGTCCTCTGACCACGCTTCCGTTATACACGCGATATAAGCGCACTATTAGCCGTCCTCACTGCCTGACTCAAAGCGGGACTTTAATATGCAGTATTTGCCGAACATATGATATTATAACATATTATTAAAGATCCCTATAAATATCCAAAGTTAATGTTTAATTAATACATTTTCTTATGAATCCTTCATTTTGGGCCACCTAGGGGTCCCTCGTCTGAATCCTCCATTTTGAGCAGACCTTTAACAACCGTTTTGTTAATAACTCGTCTACGCTTTAGGTTGGGAGGCTGAAATTCGACTATGTTGTACACCGTGCAGCCCTCTGCTGGGATTTTTTGGTCCTGTCACGATCCCATCACTGTAGAGCTAGTTAGCTTTCTAGAAGGCCCACAGAGTTGGGACTTTGGAAGCCTGATCTAGGCCTCAGGGAAGAAAAGCACAGCTAGTTTCATGTGGTTTGGTGCATTTTTGTGGCCGCGGCGAGGGCTCGGATTTGCGTAACGGCGCGCCTTGCGGGCCCCGCCCATTAAAAAGTACTGGGCCGACGGGGACTGGGCTGATGTCTATCCGCTCGTCTGGGACCCCCGAACATACTAAAATTTCAGACCCGTGCGACTTGTAGAAGTACATGTCCAGTAGCAATCCTTGAAAATCCTTGAACGAATTCCTTGAACATTCGAGAAACCCTTTAAAAGGTGCCCCAAAATGAATCCTTGAAAAACCCTTGAAAGACCCTTAAGGGTTCCTATTCTGAATCCCTTCATTTTGGGTGTCTGTCTGGTGGCGCTTCCATTTGGGGCACCCAAATTCACTTTGGGGACCTCTGGGGGGGGGGGGGGGGGGGGCGGGGGTCGGCCCCCCGGTTTTCGTGGGGTGGTGGTGGGCTCTTGGTATCGCTTCAATTTGGGGCCCATCGGGTCATTTTGGGAACCCTTTGTCAGACAATGTACGATGGCGCCCCTCGGTGGCGAAACGCCTGACACGCAAAGGGGGGTTCCCAAAATGAGCCTTAGGTGCCCATCTGGAGCGGTGGACTTAGTCTGATTTTCAGGGGTTCCCAAAAAGGAGCCGTTAGAATTCCCCAGTGGAATCGGGGTGGCCGTACAATGGAAAGGATACCCAAAACGCGGCCATCCCAATACCCCATTCTGAAGCTTTCCCTCAGGTCCGTTAAGCCGTGGACTGCTCGCTTGGGGCTGTCGCAATTCCTGCACCCTGTAGTCGGTACGGTTCGCGAGGGCTATGAGAGCCTCTAGGGTGGTGGGCAAATCCAAGGGGACCTAAAGTTTCTGGATCTGTGCTGACAGCCCCTTCAAAAACATGTCATATAAAGCAGTATCGTTCCAACCACTCCCTGCCGCCAACGTGCGAAAACGAATGGCGTAGTTACTCAGTGTCTTTGCCTTGGACCAGGTAGCTCAGCTCTCTAGCTTTCTCTCGGTCTGTGGAAACGGGATCAAAAGTCTGCAACAGTGCGGATCTGAAGTCTTCAAATACCGAGCAAAGAGCGGCTTCTCTGGCCCATTCAGCTGTAGCCCAGGACCTCGCCCTCCCGGTGAGGTGTGAAATGACAAACGCCACTTTCGCTCGATCCGAGGGAAAGACCTGGGAAAAGAGCTCAAAATGAATATCACAGGTCGTGAGAGACCAGGTTCTCCAGAGTACGGTTCCGGAGATGCCAGGCGAGGTCCAACTGATGGTGTCCTGGGTTCGGGGCTAGGAGCTGCAATGGCGGTGTTCTCGGGAGCTGAATGGCTGTTAGTCGCAGCTGCGTGGTCAGCTCCGTCATCTGGCTCGTTAGGAGTGTCAGGTGCCCTGCCACGGCTGCCTGAAACTCCTCCTGGCGAGAACGCCGAGCCTCTTGAGCCTGAATGGCAGCAGCCAAACCTTGTTCCGCTGAGTCCATTCTGGCCAAAGTGTACTGTCGGGCCCAGAACAAAGCGGCAGACTCAGTCGCGGAATAGGCAGGTTTCAAAGAAGCTTTATTAGTTCCGAACTGCTGAACACAGTCTACAAAATTTACAACAAAAATGGCTACTCTAAGCAGCACACTAACTCTAACTAAATCCTCTGCTACACTCTCTTGGGAAAAACGAAAACACTGAACTAGAAAGAAAAACGCTTCACCAAAAAGGGAAGGAAAGATCTAATAAAGTTTATCAAACAAAAACACTCTCAAAATGAAGAGGAAACAGAACTATCTTATGGCCTAATCACCTAAACTGGCTGGAAACAAAAATCAATCCCGGAGGATGAAAAAACTTTATCAGAAGGAAAGAAACCATCAAACAGAAAACGATCCCGAAGGATGAAAACAGGCTACAAAAAACTCTTTCTAATCTTGAACTAAGGGCTATGAAACTTACAAAACAAGGACACATTGAACAGGCTTTGGAGGCAATGGAAGGGCTTGGGTGCGACGAAACGAGAACGAAGACACTTCGGCAAAGGAAAAGGGGAAACACAGACGGGGAAGACAATCAGACTGGTGACACATGAGGAAGGGCAAGTGACCTGAAACGAGGAGAGTTAACTTTCAAAATAAAACAGGAAATGACAAGACATAACAAAAACCCAGCTTGACATCACCACGGTGTGACAGTCCCAGGTTAGACAATCCATACATTCTGAAATAAGATGATACAAAGAAGGTTAATATATGTGCCATTTTCCCCTTAAGTACAATATTTGAAAATTGTCTTGTGATTTAATAAGAACACATTTTGGGGATTTCAAAAATATACAAAGTGTAGGTACACACGTTAGAATTGCAAAAAGTGTCCCATATTACACTAATCCACCCTACTTGTGTGGGACACAAAAGAGACTAATACAATAATGTAATGCAATGATTTAGCCAAATGTAAGTCACTGATTCTTGAGAAGTGGGGCGAAACAGGTTATGATTTTGAGAAAGTAAAACCATATGCTAAGCCAAATAAAACTAGATGTATGCATATACCATGTACTAGGCTACAGAGCTATGCTTGGATACAAATGATCAACTTTTCCATATCATAATGTGCTTTTTGCCTTGCCATCACTTACTTTTCACTTAAGACACAACTGGTAAACCTTGCAAAACAGGCATATGTTATTTAAAAAACTTTGATCTGAAATTAAGTGTGATAAAAATGTTTCTTTTGACAAAACTAGACCTTTTTTAATAATTAAAGAAAACATTTTAATCCATGTTATTGCACATGAATGATTGAATCGACAGTACACGTCACAGTACCTGTCACAGTTTTGGTATAATGATAATTAAATGAAATTGAAGTTTTGTTGAAAACATATTATCAATCCCTCATAACACCTGCAACACCTGCACTTCTCATTTTTAAATCTACTAGCACATACAACTGCTGGACATGTTTGTCCTGTTTTTTTAAGAATCAGTGCAACGTAGGCCTAGCTGTTACCCAGGCTAGAATGTCAGTTATCTGAAGCTTTTCACACAATGTCTTTTCAATGTGAATGGCTGAACACCTGTTAACAGTGCAGTTTTGTCAATGTCTAGACTTACCCCTCTCATCATCACTCCAATCAACAGGGGGCCTTTCGGGAGTCTGTTGTTGTGACTTCCTCATCTATGAAAAATTATGTTTTAGTAAAGTGAAAACACTAATATCTCCATGTATAGCATCTAAGAAAGATGACACTTGCACAGTGAAACAGTACTGAACAAGACTGAGAACATTTCTTGTGGTGGTAATGGACTTACCCACATCACTTTCACTCCTAGCATTATCATCATGCCTTCTTCTTGTAGCAGTCTTCTTTGGTCTCTCAACAGGTGAGCTCGGGGTGGACAGGTGCTGCAGATCCCAATCTAATAAAAGCATAAGTTGTACTGAAAAATCTTTAAGCAGCAATCACACTCATTGTTTAAGAATGTTACCTTTTCTTGCTCATTAAACATTAGAAAATTGTCTGGAGACTTCTCCATGCTTCAAAAAAATACAAACTTATAAGTACCAATAAATACAAAAAAAAAAAATCAAGATAACCTCTTACATAATTTGTTGTGTGAAAATTATCACACATATTACTTACCATCATTAACTTCCAGTGGTCTGTCTGCACCTGATGTCTGTCCCTCTTCGCCTCTTCTCGAGCCTGTAGTTGGGGGGCGGTCGTGTCTTTCATCTATGAAAATGTTCACTGGGGAAATTAGGAGGCTTTTGACACTGCATTAAAAAAGTCAGAATTAACAGGTTGATAGATGCTTTGATACACCGCTTTGATGGCTGCTTATAGTACTTCATAGTATAATAGTTTATGATCATATTTAAATATTTTCTGTCATTTACACATGGTATGGAGTAGATGGCAGGTCTAGGTATCAGTGAAATATAGTACAGTTTTAAGTAATAGTTATAGTAATAGTTATCATTAAGTAGTATAATGATAGGACACTACAATTTAAGCAATGTGGAATGAAGTTGGAATCAAATGTGAAATGCAGAGCAGCATGGAATTTTCTGAATTCTTTAATTGGTGGGTTATCCCCACAAATCTAAAAGTTTTTCACAGTGCACCAGGAGAGCATTTTTTTTCTGTTAACAGTTTATGCAGGCATCACCAAATTAAATGTAAGAGCTTTAATATCTTTTTAAGACCAAAACACAAAAAGCAAGAAATCCCAGAGCAATGTTGAACAGCACATCAACCTCAGAAAGGCAAAGTGATATGTTGTTTACGTTTACATCTCACTTCATACACAGCTGTTATCATGTGTGCTCCCCTGATCTCTTAACTGTTGTACAAATGTCCAAAAAGTACATACATTGAAATAATATATAATAAATAATAATATCTGCATTCTTAAGAAACCCAAAATATAATGTCATCCCTTTAGTGGGGTGGAAAATGACCTGTGTGCTGCCAGCACTTTCCGCCATGCTTTCAGACTTCATGCCTACGTTACAAGCTACACATTACAGCTACAGCTACACACAAGGCCTTCATCTCAAGTCACTCGTAAGACTTGGATGAGGCTGTTATTCAATATCCCGATAATCTACCGCGATAATGACATTAACAACATAAACAGGAATTTTATCACGCAAAATTTTATTAAGATTTACTGTAATACAGGTAACCATTACATCCTTAGTTCAACAATCGACTCATAATCATCCATATAATCTTTTTTTTTTCCAACATACCTATACTGAACCCTCGGGAATACATGCAATTTGGATTTAAATCTTTCTAATTACATTTACGTTGTCTCTGAATGTCTGTGTTTCTGCCCATCCATAACAGTTAATAAAGCATAAACCTAAAATAAATAATAAAACTAAAACAGCATCAGCAAAAGTGAAATATAGCCTGTAGCATTTATATATAGCATGTAGCATTTATATATAGCATGTAGCATTTATCATTAATGAGAGCAGGTGAAGATAAAAATAACATTTCTTACCTGAGCAATGGCTCGCCTCACATTCTGGGGGTGGATTCTGTTGAAATCCATCCATGCCTCTGTATCAAGTGAACACGAAGCCAAACTCTCTGCCAGCCAACTCTTCACCTTGCGCACAGAGCGCTCTGATTGGCTGCTGTTGATGGGTCGTTAATTAGCGGAGGCCCCCCAGTCTGCTTCTGCAGCACCTCTCTAAAACTCTGTTAACCCTTTCAGCATTCTGCCTTTCTGAAGAAGTTTGACCCTAAAACATTCATATATTTTCACATAGTTCAAACAACTAGATAAAGTCAACTGAATTAAAACCGAGTACATCCTTAAAATGTATAAATATAAATATTTATATAAATCTAAATATATATAAATATAATCTTTTAATTTTTTTCCACATTCAGTCTTGATCATAAACTAATCAAGCTGAGTTCATAAAGAATGAAAAAAAATATTTTATTTTTTTTCCTCAGCTATTTATGTAACTACTTAAATTAATTCAGTTCATATGGCAAAACTATCAGTTACATTTGTGGTTATGCCTCTGATCACAACACAGCAATACAGGCTTTACTCTTTCATGATAATTTGGGTGTAATACCAGACCAATGCATTTGGGGCGCTAGCGAGCAAAACGTGTGTGAAAATCCAATGTGCCCTAGAGTGTCCAAAACTCATTTTGGGATCCAAATTGGGACTTCTGAGAAAACAAGAGAACAGCATCTATATAGCCTGTAGGTAGGCGTCGCACTGGGCCTCGGTGTTCCATTTACTCTGGCGAGCCCTGGTGCGAAAGTCAATAGAGTAGTCAGCCACGGAGCGGTCCCCCTGGTGGAGGTTCAGGAGACCGCCCATAGCATCTGGACCCTGGGAAGGTGGGCCAAAAACCTTCCGGAGCTCAGCAGCGAAGTCTCTGAAGGAGCTGCAAGCAGGAGTTTGACGTTCCCATTCAGCGGTTCCCCACAGGCGGGCCCTCCCCGTGAGGTGATTAATGGTAAACGCCACTTTGGCCCCCTCAGAGGCGAATGTGTGTGGCTGCAGGGCGAACAGGATTGAGCAGTTCGTAATAAACAGATTACAGATCTCTGGGTTCCCCGCATAACGTTCCGGAGCCCCAACTCGGGGTTCAGAAACTGGACCAGGTGGCGTTGGTTGGAGTACGGCAGCAGGCGCTGTTGCAGGTAGGGTCTGGACCATATTCTGTGAGCACAGCAGTGAGCTGCTGGATCTGTGAAGCTAATGCCGCTAATGTCTGCTCCTGGTTAGCGGCAGCCTGTTGTTGAGTGACAGTAGCCTGGCGTACCTCGGCTGTGGTGGAAGCAAGCAATGCCTCGTGTCGCTGGAGAATGTTCTCCACCCTCTCCAGGCGTAGCTCTGGCGAAGCGGTGTGTGCTGGATCCATGCTGTGGCCAGATTGTACTGAAACGGGCTTGTGTAGGACCCAAATGCAGCACAACAGCAAGGGATACTTAGTAATGTTCTTTATTGAGGAACTCACAGCAGGCGATATGGCAGGTGAGAGAGAGGGAATAAGTCCTGAGTTCAATCGGAGAGTCTGTGGCAACGAACTGGAGCAGGGGGACAGAATGCCCGGGGAAACCTCCAAACAGCCAGGGAAACAGGCAGACAGACACCAGAAACACTGAGGCAGAACTCGTGGTCGGGGACGAAAAGCTGAGGTGATTACCGGGGCAGAGACAGACGAGCAGGTCAAAGGCAGGCAGGGTCAGCAACGGGAGATCAGTCCGGACAAAAGTGCTCGGAAGACTTGCATGACGCGAAGAACAATCTGGAAAAGAGTGTCTGGAGGTTGGTGCTTAAATACAGGGTTGATTACTGATTAGGAGCAGGTGTGGGAGGCGGGAGAAACCATGGTGACTGATGAGGAGGCGGGGCTGACAGGTGAGTGGAAAGTTACTGGGTGCAGGTAAGAGGGAAAAGCAGGCAGGGGACCGGAGTGGATTGTGACACTGTGGTACATATCCTGATAATAAAGACAGATTAATCATATCCAATAACGAATTACTAGCTACAGGTAAAACATCCTTGAGCAGCCTGGTTGGGATGGAGTCTAAGAGACAGGTTGACGGCTTAGCTGCAGAAATGATTAAAGTTATTTGATGAAGGTCAATGGGAGAAAAACAGTCTAAATACATAACAGGTTTTACAGCTGTTTCAAAACTTGCTGTATCAGAATGCAGATCAATGCCTGTTGAGGGCAAGAGGTGATGGATTTTGTCTCTAATAGTTATAATTTTATCATTAAAGAAGCTCATGAAGTCATTGCTACTCAGACCTAAAGGAATAGATGGTTCAGTAGAGCTGTGATTCTCTGTTAGCCTGGCTACAGTGCTGAAGAGAAACCTGGGGTTGTTCTTATTCTCCTCAATTAAAGAAGAGTAATAGGCTGCTCTGGCATTACGGAGAGCCTTCCTGTATGTTTTGAGATTATCTTGCCAGACTAGATGAGATTCTTCCAGTTTAGTGGCACGCCATTTGCGTTCAGATTTACGTGCCTCTTGCTTTAATTTACGAGTCTGCTGGCTATACCATGGTGCTAGCCTTCTTTGTTTAATTGTCTTCTTTTTCAGAGGTGCAATAGAGTCTAGAGTTGTCCGTAATGAGCCTGTAATACTATCAACAAGATGGTCTATTTGTGAGGGGCTAAAGGAAGCAGACAAGTCATCTGTTACAGTTAGACATGGCATTGAATTCAATGCTGAAGGAATCACTTCCTTAAATTTGGCTACAGCACTATCAGATAAACATCTGCTGTAGGAGTTTCTGGACAAAGGCTTATAGTCCGGTAGTATGAACTCAAAGGTTATTAAAAAATGGTCAGACAGAAGAGGATTCTGTGGAAAGACAATTAGATTATCAATTTCAATGCCATATGAAAGAACAAGATCAATATTCAACGAATAGAAGCCACCCATCGCGCACCGTGCCAGCCTCCAGCCTGTTCCCAACCATGCTGTTAGTCATAATGAATGAGTCGTGCGTTGAACCAGGCCACCTTGCCACGATGTTAGTTAGCTGCATTCGCGCATCACATATGATTTGAACATTGATGGAATGAAAATGTTTCCTACTTAGATAAACAGCTCCCGCTGGAATGCCCCTGTTGCCAGAAACCCTAGCGTAGTCAGCACAACCCCGGGGCTATTCGCCGGCCCCCGTTGCGTTCTAGGGCCGGCCACAGCTCTGCGCACAACTCCAGTAACACTGGTCTTGGTAACCGAAATCAGCTTATGAGCCAATTATCATGGTTTGCAAGTAAATCCTTGTGTTCCTTAAATCGCTCACGTTTGCAAGGTCCTCTAACAACGCTAACGCTGCCTTTGTTAATATCATTTTCTTAATCACATTACGCACGCCTTTATATCCACCTATATAACTGCAAACACGTGGGTGTGTTAATTGTTCATAAGTGTGTCTCTGATGTGCACATCACTCTGATGACTACTTGTTTTCACATTATTAACAGTTTCCCAGCATCGCCTCTAAGGAACAATAGCTGTAGAAACGTGCGTAAGACACCTATGAAGTTGGCGTGGGTCACGCTCATTTCACGTTTGATACATTTGAACGTGAGCGTGGAAAAGGACGTACGCCACTTTTTTGTGCGTACGCAAGCTTTGTACATGAGGCCTCCCTGGTGAGCTTCTTCCAAAGGCCTATGGAGGCAGAGGAAACCAACTGACTGAATGTTGGCTGGAGCACTTTACTGACAGTCCTCTGCTTCTTGATAATATTTTTCAAGGTGACTGGCATCAGTATTTCACCCGATGGCTTCCTTTACCATTGAACTAAACCCTGGAAGTGAAGCGCATGTCACTGTGAGCCTCGCTGGACTCGAACTCGCAACCAGCGGATCCCTAGCGGTGTGCGCATGCGTACATTGAATTTTTGAACGTTGCTCTGGACGCCAACCGTTCGGCCAACAAGGCGCATGACGTCACTAAGAGCATACGACAGGTAGTATGGCAGACGTTGGCCCGACCAGAAGAGTGGGACGTTTCTCGGCCAATTTTGTTCCTTTAAAGTGTTAAAAGCGAGTTTTCTATCAAAGTCACAAAAGGCCCTGTTATAGGCAATGACTAAAAGGTAGCAGTCACAGCGCTGCCATAGCAAGCGCAGCTCATGGGTCCACAGATGCTCAGTGGAGCTCTGTGTTTCTAGCGGGTGTTGAGTGTGCATGCGTGCGTGTGTGTGTGTGCCTGTCTGTGCAGCGCAGGAGCACCGTGACCAGCTACCAATATAGAGCAGAGTTCCACTCGGCTTTTATAAGTCTCTGATGCGCACTTGATCTCAGTCACGGTGCAGATCAATTTGTCTGTCTGTTACCACCTGTTGAGTCCACTCACTGGAAACACTTTTCAGGATTTAAGATGCATTACTTTTTGAATTAAAGCTTTGAAACGTGCCAAGTTGCCCCGTGGAATCATGGGTAATCCCTAATGCGCATGCGCCCGGTCCGTTCCGTTTGAACTGCTCTCTCCTCGCCCGGAACCGTATCCTGGCTACGGTGCTGGAAGATGCGCTTGCAGTACCGTTTTCAGCCACAACATGGAGTCAAAGGCCTGGTGGCGCTGTTTCAACATTTAGGCTGCTGACGAGGAAGAAAGGCGCTGTCAATTCAGCACCCCCGTGTCTCCATGAAGACAGCCTCTCGTGGCCCAGAAACGGCGTACTTTATGAGGAATGAGCTGACCAAAGCCCACTATGATTCCAAACAGGGTCCCTCGATTACAAAGTTCACAGGGGCCTCATGTACGAATACTTGCGTGGATTTTTACGTGAAACTTGGCGTACACACAAAATATCTTCAAATGTATCAAAGTGTGAGTACACATCGATCCAAGCACGTTTCTTTTGTACATCCCAGTCAACGTGGAATTGAGCGCACATGCAACTCCTCCCTGTCCACGCCTCCATTTACGTATGCAAATCTATTTAAATAGGCCCTGGACCTGAGATTCACCTCTTTGTCCGATCAGATAACGCGGTGAACAAAGGAAAGAAAATGAATTTCACAGAGTCTAAGCTAAAGATTCTAGTGAATGAAGTGGAGATTCTGTTTGGTACCCTGTCAACAGGGATAAATATGACCCCCCAAAAAAAGACGTGAGTGGGAGCGTGTGTGTGAGGCTGTAAATGCCGTGGGATCCGAGCAGCGCACACACACAGGTGTGGCGCCGCGGCTGACATTTTACGCCCGCTTTTACTGACAAGAATACTGAACACAGGGAGACAATCAGGGCTTGTTAGAAAGCTCTGCAGCGATGATTTCACCAGCAGAAAATAAAGAAAACCAAGAAACATGATATTTGAATGCGCACATGCCCAAATATGCATTGGCACACTGGCACGGTGCGCGATGGGTGGCTCTTGGGTGAGTAAAGAGTTTATTGAGTGTGCCTGAAAGCGCACACTATATGTTATCCACCGCGCTTATTGAGTGTGCCTGAAAGAGCACACTCTTTAAAACCTCTCGGGCTTATTGAGTGTGCCTGAAAGAGCACACTCTTTATAACCTCTCGGGCTTATTATTATTCTTATTGAGTGTGCGTGCAAGGCGCACACTATATGTTATCCACCGTGCTTATTATTGAGTGTGCCTGAAAGAGCACACTCTTTAAAACCTCTCGGGCTTATTGAGTGTGCGTGCAAGGCGCACACTATATGTTATCCACCGCGCTTATTATTGAGTGTGCGTGCAAGGCGCACACTATATGTTATCCACCGCGCTTATTATTATTCTTCCGCCCTTTTTTTGTCACGCTACTCCTCCCAGAGTTTTTGTCGCACATACACAAAACGGGTATCGAAACGACCGGCTCTGCCGGGAATCGATTGCTATGTCTTTTCTAAGAGTTTCGGCAAAAATCCAGAAAAACGAAGCCAAAAAATGAATGGGTGTGTATTGCGAGAACTTTCCAGAGCTAGAGTGAGTGATGTCATCACTAGAGTGGAGAGGGGAGAGAACGATCAGTGAAAAAATAAAACAGATTTGACTACCGTGGCCTCAAATGCCCAGCTACAGACACGATTTCTACATAGAAACGTAGCAAAATTTGTTGTATCACTCACATTCGCCTGCCAAAGCTGTCAGACATATAGTTTTGGCTCCATACAGGCTGATTGATCGACAACTCCCCACCAAAGCCTCATATACTTCCATGTTATTTTGAGCATAGAATTTTCTGGAAGGAGCAGGGAGCTTCTGTGCTTTCTCTGACTCCTACGGCCAAAGTTTATACAATTTTCGCCTGAAACTTGGCACAGACATTATACACAAGACGAGCATTCTTCTGGTCATTTCAGATTTTGGTTTGATGCATACCTTATAGGTTTTTTTTGGCCACTTTCGAGGGGGATCATTCAGACATATACTGTGCATCTCAGAGGGACAGAGACAGTGCATGCAGCACCTGTGACTAATTACTCTGACCTGCAGCTCACCCTGGTTGCTTGGCAACCTCAAGCATGCCTTTGACTAACTTTTTTGAAGTCTCTGTATGATGTCAGACTATCAAGACTACATTTTTAATGTCGGCCATTTTATCCTTGTCTCTCACAAACACAAACACATAGATAGAGAGACAGACACACCACACACAGGCAGACAGACAGGCAGACGCACACACACACACACACAGACAGAACAAACACACACAGACAGCTCAGACAGCTAAAATACTAATGCTAACTGCTAGCGCTTCAGCGTTAAAATGCCAATGCTAACATGTTAATGCTAACATGCTAATGCTAACATGCTAATGTTAACATGCTAATGTTAACTGCTAGCCCATCAGTGCTAACATGTTAATGCTAACATGCTAATGGTAACATGCTAATGTTAACATGGTAATGCTAACATGCTAATGCTAACTGCTAGCCCATCAATGTTAACATGCTAATGCTAAAATGCTAAAGTTAACATGCTAATGTTTAACTGCTAGAGCATCAGCGTAAACATGCTAATGGTAACATGCTAATGATAAAATGCTAATGCTAACATGCTAATGCTAACATGCTAATGCTAACTGCTAGCCCATCAGCGCTAACATGTTAATGCTAACATGCTAATGATAACTGCTAGTCCATCATCGTTAACATGCTAATGTTAACATGCTAATGCTAACTGCTAGCTAAAAATGCTAATGTTAATTGCTAGCACGTAAGCGCTAGCTGCTCCTGTGTCTAAATAAACATGTTAAAAATGACTGTTTGAGGTGTGCTTTTTGAATACAGACGCCCCGGCAACAGCTCACTCGTCACACTCAAAATTTCTTTTCTAGTACTGAATTTGCTGAGCAGTGTCAGTAATAATGTATGGGGACGATGGGGCCAGAGTCAGGCACACTCAAAATTTCTTTAGAAATTTTTCTAGTTGAGTGTGCCTGAAAGAGCACACTCTTTAAAACCTCTCGGGCTTATTATTATTGAGTGTGCCTGAAAGAGCACACTCTTTATTATCTCTCGGGCTTATTGAGTGTGCCTGAAAGCGCACACTATATGTTATCCACCGCGCTTATTCTTATTCTTACGCCCGTTTTTTGGTTCGCTACTCCTCCCAGAGTTTTTGTCGCACATACACAAAACGGGTATCAAAACGTGCGGCTCGGCCGGGACATGTGTGCTATGTCTTTTCTAAGAGTTTCGGCAAACGGTTTTGCCAAAAATCCAGAAAAACGAAGCCAAAAAATGAATGGGTGTCTATTGCGAGAACTTTCCAGAGCTAGAGTGAGTGATGTCATCGCTAGAGTGGAGAGGGGAGAGAACGATCAGTGAAAAAATAAAACGGATTTCACTACCGTGGCCTCAAATGCCCAGCTACAGACATGATTATCCCCTCAAATATAGGAAAATTCGAGGTGATCGCAGTGATAACACTGTTGAAGCTGTCTCTTTTATAGTTTTGGCTCCATACAGGCTAATTGATCGAGTACCTCCCTCCACAGCCTCATAGACTCCCATGTTATTTTGAGCCGAGAATTTTCTAGAAGACGCAGGGAGCAATTGTGCTTTCTCTGAGTCCTACGGCCAAAGTTTATACAATTTTCGCCTGAAACTTGGCACAGACATTATACACAAGACGAGCATTCTTCTGGTCATTTCAGATTTTGGTTTGATGCATACCTTATAGGTTTTCTTTGGCCACCTTCGAGGGGGATCATTCAGACATATACTGTGCATCTCAGTGGGACAGAGGCTGCATGCAGCACCTGTGACTAATTACTCTGACCTGCAGCTCACCCTGGTTGCTTGGCAACCTCAAGCATGCCTTTGACTAACTTTTTTGAAGTCTCTGTATGATATCAGACTATCAAGACTACATCTTTAATGTCGGCCATTTTATCCTTGTCTCTCACAAACACAAACACATAGATAGAGAGACAGACACACCACACACAGGCAGACAGACAGGCAGACGCACACACACACACACACAGAACAAGCACACATGCACGCACACACACACACACACACACACAGGACAGTTTTTTCAAAATAAGAGTCCCTTTAAAATAAGAGCCCAATAAAAAGGCAATGATGACACAGCTTGTTGTATTAATACTGAATTTTCTGAGCAGTGTCAGTAATAATGCATGGGGGCGACAGGGCCAGAGTCAGGCACACTCAAAATTTCTTTAGTAATTTTTCTAGTTATTCTTATTCGTCTTCCGTTTCTTCCGTGTTTTTTTTTGGCATTGGCTAATGTTAACATGCTAATGGTAATTGCTAACACACCAGCGCTAACATGGTAATGCTGACAAGATTTAAAATAGGTGGTGGTTGGTGGATCACATGGAGGCCGGATTAAACACAGGTGTAAATGCTGATTAATCGTGTATTATGTGTGTGTCATGGTGAAGCACAGAGGAGAGAGGATACGATAAATCGAAAATATAGGAAAATATAGACGAGTCCTCTCTGCTCTCTGACCTGCTCTCTGCACCCTCAACTCAGCCCTTCGTACGTCATCACCGACAAGCTGCTCTCGGATTTCATGGCCTGATTTGACATTTTATAACTTTGATTGGACGACAATTACAGGACGAATCTTATTGGCTCTTTGTGTTTTGGCTTGATTATATACTGTACTCCGGCAGCAAATCCCCCTCTCTGGCGCTTCGTCTGAGGTAAGAGGACGCATTTTTAACTGTATATTGCTACCGTTACAATTGTGGCTTATAATGTTAGCATTTTTACGTTTCAGCTTTTAAACTACTGTAGAAAATATGTTCATTGTTACAGTTATTACTGTATGAGGCGTGTTTTAATCATAAACGTTGGGTTAATTCATTAAACGAGCGGCTAAGACCGAGCCGCTCGTTTAATGAATTAACCCGACGTTTATGATTAAAACGAGGCGCTCGTTGGCTCGTTTAGCCGTAAAGACAGCCTGTCTAGCGGCCAAGACCGAGCCGCCGTTTAGCGGCCAAGCCCGTTAGCGAGCTTACTTATGGTAGGTAGCAAATGACGATGCACTAAGGCAGAATATCCGAACAACTCACTCGGTAATCAAATCAGTGGTTGTTTGCAAGGTGCTGAGACTTATGTTTAAGTGTGACTTATGCTAAGTTAGCGGGGAAATTGAGCTAGCTTGTGGTGTGACGGCGCAGGTTGTTCGGTTGAAGGTTGAAAAAAAAAAAAGATCCTGTAATGTCAGATTGACAATGAGACAATGCCGTGATTGCGTGACTAATATTAGTGTACTGTGTGTGTATTTACTGATACTAGAAAACTAGAGGCCAGTGTTGTATGTGGACCTTGATGTTAGCTTCCAGCTAGTACTCCTGTAGTTTTTAGATGCCTCTCCTGCCTGCGGCTAAATTTCAATGATTGATTTTGTGTGGTAGTGTGTATAGGATGCTACCATGATGCAAACAGTCTTTTTCTTAATCAATATTATAAAAACGGCATTTTTACTGACCTTTGAAAATAGAAATAGAAAATAGTAACATTATAGGCTAATATTACTTGTAGTGAGATAACTGGAAAACTATAGGCCCGTGTTGTATGTTGTATGTTAGCTTCCAGCTCCTGTAGTTTTTAGATGATTGGCTGCTGTTAGCAGCTGCTGGATATGTGGACTTTTTCTTAAGGTTAATTCAGGGTGCTGATCTTTGTTTTTAGAGAGCATGTGTGTCTTATGTGTGGGGTGCTACCATGATGCTCTCAGTACTTTCCTTGATTAATGTTATAAAAGTGGCATTTTTAATGCTTCACTGACATCTGTTTTTCACCTCACAGATTTACGGCTATTGACATTTCTTGATCGGTGAGTGTCTCATTAACATAAACTACATTCATAAATTATGTATTATTTTTTTTGGAATCAACAGTATTTGCTATGTTTCTAGAAGTGCTATATGTGTATCTAATTCATTACATTGAATTACATTCAGCTTCATACTGATATGATATACCATAAGTGATACATTTATTCAATCATATAAACCAAATTATTTATACATGCCAAAAAAATGAAATTCTGAATTATTTTCCCTATAGTTATGATCAGAGGCACAAAAGTTGATAGAATATCACAAGCTGGAATATGTCAAAGTTTAGTCAGAATACTGTGTTGAAACTACTTCATTTTTTTTGATGGCAGCAAATAGACACACCTATTGTCTTCTTCTTCTTGTGTGTGTGTATGTATGTACGTGTGTGTGCGTGTGTGTGTGTGTGCATGTTTAAATGTGTTGCTTTGAAATTGTTGTTTTATCTGGAGGCCCAATGCCAGTTCACAAATTTACAAAGAGATGGAACACCTGTTTCTTTGAAGTGTGTGTGCGTGTGTACTCATTGGAAAGTGCAATAGTGTGACCCATTGCACCACTAAATGTGACCGGTGATTTCAGTGATTTGATAATTGATTATTTGTGTACAGCATGCAGCTAATAATGCATTGTGTGTTGATCATGTAGGCCAGAACAGTTTATGATTATGTCAGTAATAATGTATAGACTGCTGTGTTGTGCACGAGAGAGCCTGGTTGCAAAGTTGTTCCACAGCTGACATTTTAGGTAAACACAGGTATTACCAATGATAATTAAGATTAATTCAGGGTTCTGCTGTCATGCATATTGCTTTACTGGAAAATCCCTGCTACAATCAACAAAGTCTTAATTATACTATTTTATGCAGTGACAGATTATAATGAATCTGAAATCCATTTTTATAATCGTTTCAATATGTTTATTTTTTTCTCTTAGTGATTGAACTACTATCACTGAAAATGGCGACATGTTGGTCCTCCACCGTCCCTCCTCCACGTGGCCAGAACAGTAAGTACCAGTCTTGGATACTGGACTGTCACTATTAATGTGTAGAGTGCCGGGTGTGTGTCCACAAGCGAACCTGGTTGCAAAGTTTCTTTGCCAACACTGCTGTGTTTTGTCCTGTCTTTCGGAGCATATATGTCAGATGATGCCATGATGCTAACAGTGTTTTCCTTGATTAATGCTGTACAAATGGCATTTTGTTATGTCTCAGTGAGTTTTGTGAAAAATGTTGGCCTGAGTAAAATACTTATACTGTCGGTGTGTAACATATGAAAGTTACTGCTGTATGTGGACTTCATGTTAGCTTCTTGCAAATTTTTATATTGTTTCAATTTTTTTTTTTCTTTTTCTCAGGACATCAGTCTTTGAGGAGGATGGCCTCCTCCACCGTCCCTCCTCCACGTGGCCAGAACAGTAAGTACCAGTCTTGGATACTGGACTGACACATTGTCCTCAGAGGAACAACAAAAAAAGTATTTAATACGTCATCTTTCGTATTTTATCCTACATATGTGGCAATAGTATTGAAACCTAACAAAATGAGGCACCCTTTTTAGTTCACTTTATTTTTCATCACCTGAAGCAATTCCTCTCATTGTCCTCCCATAGCAACACTTTGGATCATTGGAGACAGCTATGTCCGACGTAGTGCCCAGAGAGCTGCAGAGTCAACAGGAGGCAACTTGCGCCTGAACGCCTCCATCCGCTGGTTCGGCTGGGGTGGACTGCGGTGGCGGCGCCTTCTCCCCTTTTTTCTCCACTGCCTGCGAGGAAGAGCAGCACTGGATGTCCTCCTCATCCACTGTGGCGGCAACGACCTGGGCGAAACCAGCAGCGTCCAGCTCGTCAACTGGATGAAGGAGGACCTGCACCAGCTTCACCACTGGCACCCTGACATGATGATCATGTTTTCTTCATTATGTCAGAGATGCCAGTGGAAGGCTGGTGCAAATCCGGTGAAAGTGGACAAAGCTCGGAAATTTGTCAACAGTGTTATGGCTACATTTGTGTGTAGTTTACATGGTGCCATTATTGAGCACCCTCTCATTACACATGACACTCCAGGGCTATTTTTGAAAGACAAAGTTCATTTCACACCTAGGGGAAATTACATTTTTTTAAGTGCTTTAGCGAACTGTCTTAAAGACCACATCCAAATGCAGTGAACTGCTGCACTGCATTTGAATCTGGCCTTTAGGACACAATTTTAAGTTCTAAAGATAGCCCTCAGTGTCATGGCTAATGTTGAGTTCTTTATTTTATGTTTATTCGTTTTATTAATAAAAAAAAAAGAAGAAGCTACAACATCTGTAGCCATAACACTGTTACCACTTCTGCTCTTCCTCAACCAATCTTTTCCTTTTCCTTCTCCTTTTCCTTCTCCCTCTCCCACCTCATATCTTTCTTCCACTCTGCAACTCTCTGGGCCCACGTCGGGCATAGCTGACTTATACTGTAATTGTTATATTGTAAATAGTGTATATTATTGATACCAAAGAGCTAATGTTAACATGCTAATGTTAATTGCTAGCGCATCAGCGCTAACATGCTAATGTTAAAGCTGCTCCTGTGTCTAAATAAACATGTTAAAAATGACTATTTGAGGTGTGTTTTTTGAATACAGACCCCCAGCAACAGCCCACTCGTTACTCTCAAATTTCTGCGGGAATTTTCTAGGACTGAATTTGCTGAGCAGTGTCAGTAATAATGCATGGGGACGACGGGGCCAGAGTCAGGCACACTCAAAATTTCTTTAGAAATTTTTCTAGTTGAGTGTGCCTGAAAGAGCACACTCTTTAAAACCTCTCGGGCTTATTATTCTTGTTCGTCTTCCGTTTCTTCCGTGTTTCTTTCGGTTCGCTTCTCCTCCCAGAGTTTTTGTCGCACATACACAAAACGGGTATAAAAACGACCGGCTCGGCCGGGAATCGATGGCTATGTCTTTTCTAGGAGTTTCGGCAAACGGTTTTGCCAAAAATCCAGAAAAACGAAGCCAAAAAATTAATGGGTGTGTATTGCGAGAACTTTCCAGAGCTAGAGTGAGTGATGTCATCGCTAGAGTGGAGAGGGGGGAGAAAAATCAGTGAAAAAATAAAACGGATTCGACTACCCTGGCCTCAAATGCCCCACTACAGACACGATTTCTACATAGAAACGTAGCAAAATTTGTTGTATCACTCACATTCACCTGCCAAAGCTGTCAGACATATAGTTTTGGCTCCTGACGGGCTCTATGATCGACTACTCCCGCCAACAGCCTCATAGACTCCCATATTAAAAAAGGAGGAAAATTTTCTGGAGTAAGGCAGAAGTAACGTTTCTCTCTCTTGCTCCTACGGGCACATTTCTTCATTTATCGACACAAAACGAATATGTAAAACGATCAGGAAGGTCTCATCGTGCCTCAGGTTAAGCCGGTTCAATGATTGGAAATACGGTTTTGGTCAGAAGTCCTTCCTGTTCGAGAGGAGGTCTCAGCATTTTCTCTCAGTCTCTAATTGACATTCTAACAGGTGCAGTAACTCCTCCACTGATTACAGTTGGTCCTGGTTGCTTGGCAACCTCAGGCTGAGTGAAGGAAGAGAGGGGGGAGGGGCCACCAGAAGCCGAGCGGCAGCCATTTTAGTAGTTCTTGGCACTTCATTTGAACTTGTCTGTCTAAAATGGCAGACAGAGACAGCAGAGCAGCTAGCTCGTTAACATGCTAATGATAATTACCACTAGCCACTAGGAATTAAATACATGCTAATGTTAACATGGTAATGCCAACATGGTAATGATAACTGTTAGTGCATCAGCGTTAACATGCTAATGCTAACATGCTAATGCTAAAATGCTAATGTTAACATGCTAACTGCTAGCTCTGATAATTAACATTAGCCACTAGGAATTAAATACATGCTAATGTTAATGCCAACATGCTAATGTTAACATGCTAATGGTAATTGCTAACGCACCAGCGCTAACATGGTAATGCTGACAAGATTTAAAATAGGTGGTGGTTGGTGGATCACATGGAGGCCGGATTAAACACAGGTGTAAATGCTGATTAATCGTGTATTATGTGTGTGTCATGGTGAAGCACAGAGGAGAGAGGATACGATAAATCGAAAATATAGGAAAATATAGACGAGTCCTCTCTGCTCTCTGACCTGCTCTCTGCACCCTCAACTCAGCCCTTCGTACGTCATCACCGACAAGCTGCTCTCGGATTTCATGGCCTGATTTGACATTTTATAACTTTGATTGGACGACAGTTACAGGACGAATCTTATTGGCTCTTTGTGTTTTGGCTTGATTTATATACTGTACTCCGGCAGCAAATCCCCCTCTCTGGCGCTTCGTCTGAGGTAAGAGGACGCATTTTTAACTGTATATTGCTACCGTTACAATTGTGGCTTATAATGTTAGCATTTTTACGTTTCAGCTTTTAAACTACTGTAGAAAATATGTTCATTGTTACAGTTATTACTGTTTGCGGCTAAGACCGAGCCGCTCGTTTAATGAATTAACCCGACGTTTATGATTAAAACGAGGCGCTCGTTGGCTCGTTTAGCCGTAAAGACAGCCTGTCTAGCGGCCAAGACCGAGCCGCCGTTTAGCGGCCAAGCCCGTTAGTGAGCTTACTTATGGTAGGTAGCAAATGACGATGCACTGAGGCAGAATATCCAAACAACTCACTCGGTAATCAAATCAGTGGTTGTTTGCAAGGTGCTGAGACTTATGTTTAAGTGTGACTTATGCTAAGTTAGCGGGGAAATTGAGCTAGCTTGTGGTGTGACGGCGCAGGTTGTTCGGTTGACTTAAGTATTGTTGTTTATGATGACTGCTGTTGTGTTCAGAATAAATGTTTTGATTGTATTAATACTTCCATTTGATTGCCTTTGGACCCACTTTTGACATACAAAAAATACAGACAATATAGATGAAGCAATCTATTCACTTCCAGAGATGTATAAAGTACTTGAATAAAGGAGTGGAGTAGAAGTGCAGGTGCTATATCAAGTGCGAGAGACCGCCTGGGTGCGTCAGGTGTATGACGTACGGCACACAAGCGAGGTTGATGTGTGGGACCGGGACTGTTATGTTGGTTTTTTGGCGCGGTTACGGTCGACAGTAACCGAGTCCTGTAACCAAACCGTTCCGCAATAAATGCAGGTTTGTTGAATATCGCCTCGTCATTCATCACACGTCGACGTTGGACGCTACAATAGTAACGAGTAACGATTCAGCACATGAAAAATGTATCGGAGTAAAAGTATTAAATTCATCAAAAAATATGTAGTGCAGTAAGAGTGGAAGTTAGGGAAAAAAAAGTACAGATACTGCATTTTAGTACTTAAGTGGTTCTACTTCGTTACTATACATCTCTGTTCACTACAGATCTTTTACTTCTTTGAGGGTTGAGAAGTAGCTTTGGCTACAAACAGCAACATTATGTGTAAAGTAAGTGAAGGAAGGATCTGTCTGTCTGTCTGTCTGTTATGACTGGTATTTCCCAAAAGGTAGGACTCAGAAGCACGACTCGAAAACAGTTCGGGGTTGAAACGTAAAAGGTTCGGTACACGGTAATCAGTCAGATCAGGCAAACAAATCCAAAAAGGGCTAGGCAAAGGCAGAGGTCAGTAAACAGGCAAAATCCGAAAAACCAGGAAAATCCGATCACTAGAAAAACTCACAAAACTCACAAGGCTGGGACGTAAGGCACTGGGGTACAAAACGAACTGGCACAGAGAGGGGGAGAAACACAGACTAAATACACAAGAGAGGGGAGTGGTAACAAGACACAGGTGAATCTAATGAGGGCGGGGCAGACAATCAAAACTGGAGGGAAAAACACAGGGGCAGGAAGTGAGGCGGTCTGAAACGAGAGGAAGGGTAAGTTTCACAATAAAACAGAAATCATAACGTTTCACAATAAAACAGAAAACAAAACACATAACCTTAAGAGGCTTGACGAGATGTGTCAGTACCCCTCCCTCTAGGGACGGCACCTGACGTCCCAGGCTGATCTGGGTGACGTCGTTGAAAGTCTCGAATGAGGTCTGGGTCCATAATGTTACTGGCGGAAACCCATGATCTCTCCTCAGGTCCATAACCTTCCCAGTGAACCAGATACTGACGCCCACGGCCCCGACGTCGCACCGCCAGAAGTCTTTTGACGGAATACACAGGACCTCCGTCGATGAACCGGGGGGGTGGTGGGGGTCTGGAGGCAGGGACCAAGGAACTCTCCTTAGCAGGCTTGAGGCGGGCTACGTGGAACGTAGGATGGATCCGCATGGACTGGGGAAGTCGAAGACGCATAGCCACCGGATTAACCACCTTGGAGACAGGGAATGGGCCCACAAACTGAGGAGCTAGCTTGCGAGATTCAACATGCAATGGAAGGTTCCGTGTTGACAACCACACCTTCTGACCTGGCCTGTAACCGCCTGCGGTCTGCCATCCTTTTAGCCCGCGCAGAACTTCTCAGAAGCATCTGACGGACCCCACTCCACACACGACGACAACGGCAAAGGAGAGCTTGGGCTGAGGGAACGCTGACCTCCGTCTCCAGGTCAGGAAACAATGGTGGCTGGTAACCATAAGCACACTGGAAAGGTGAGAGCCCAGAGGAAGAACAAGGCAAGGTGTTGTGTGCGTACTCAACCCAAATGAGGTGCTTGCTCCAAGTGGCTGGAAGGCTTCTTCCCAGCTTGACACCTTCCTCCATGGGCTGGCTGACCCCATAAAGGACCAGTTGGCTCCCCTAGACGTTCCCTCGGATTTGGACACTGCTATTGCACTGGCAATTTGCATTGACACTCGTTTGAGGGAGAGAGAAAAGGACAGACTCAGATCTGCAGCGCCTCCTCCCGTCCAGAGAGGGCAGTTTCACGGAAATCTTACCACATGGCGATTTCCCCCTCATGTGAAAAAAATAAAATAATAAATCACAGCAGAGGGCTCCACATATACATAGATATATTTGTGGAACAATCAAGGTCACCAACACAAACTCCGTCTCAGAAAACATTAAAACAGTTAATAATATTTTATAATATAATATTTTCGGCAAATACTGCATATTAAAGTCATGTTTTCAGTCACACACGCTGCGCCAGTAATGACTGTGAATAGTGCCCACTGATACGTGCTGGACACACGCTGAAAACGTGGTAATATAACGGCAATTTACTACGTCCGTAATGACCCTAATAAAGTGCACACTGACACGCGCTGGACACGCGTTGTTCACGTGGTAAAAGTGGCGTGATTTCGCCCCCCCACCTCCCCTCCCCGCTTATATAGCGTGACGTAACTGGAGTGAGGCCAGAGGACCGGAGAAGACTGAACAGTGAAGTCCATCATTGAGTTTGAGAGCAAGTAAAAGAGAGTATACAGTGGTCCCTCGTTTATCGCGGGGGATACGTTCTAAAAATAACCTGCAATAAACGAAATCCGATGTAAGTTTTACAATTATTATACATGTTTTAAGGTCGTGAAACCCCTAACCACACATTTATACACTTTTTTTACACACATTTTGAACAGTACTCCCTTAGTTAATCAGGACGCAGAACACAATGCGCGTTCATACTGTACAGTACACTGTAAAAAAAAAAAAAAAAAAAAGCATGCAAAATCACACAAAAAAAAATCTGCGAAACAGCGAGTCCGCAGAAGTGAACCGCGTTATAGCGAGGGATGACTGTATGCCGGAAATATTGTAATTATTAACTGTTTTAATGTTTTCTGAGGCTGAACTCTGTCGAAATTTACGTTAATTAGCGTCGGGTTGAGCGTCGCATAACAAACTATTTTACCGTCATCACAGGCGTAGTAACATCTCGAGGCGGTGTTTCTGACTGAAAACGTGACTTTTATATGCAGTACTTGCCTCAAATATAGTAATTAACTGTTTTAATGTTTTCTGAGGCTGAACTTTGCAGAAATTGACGTTAATTAATAAAGTTGCTTAAATTCATCTGTAATTACCATCTGTAATTTGCTAGACAGTTTCCTGGTCGGTAAACCAATCCCCCCCCCCCCCCCCCCCCCTTTCTCTTATTTCAAAGATGACCAAGCCAAAGAATGATGGTGGCAAAACACTCCAGCTCGTCGCTAAACACCTGCGTGAAACACACGCAGTGAGGAACTCCATAGAGAGGTCCATCCTGAATAATTTGGCCAAAGGAAGGACCGTAATCCCCCCTGGCCCCTGCCCCGTTCCGGGGTGCTTGCCCCACATTTTAAATGTGGACAAGCACCTCGTGGTCCACAAGGACCTCACGGTGGCAGAAATTGAACGGCGGCGGGCTCAGACAACGAGAGAGACGGCCCTTGCTGCCCTGGCCAGGCTGCCTCAGCCCCAGCTGCAGGGACCTTAAAAAACAGATAAAGGAGTTGAAGGCCCAGGTAGCTGCACTTGAGGGTCGCCTGCGTCGCAATAAGGTGAGTGAATGAGAAATAAATAGCAAATATACAAACTATTCATAATTTCTGCCCCAACCACAGTAACACTCTATGTGGGCCGGGCCGTCTCCTTCGTGGAGTACTTCCGTGCTACTCCACCCAAACACTCCCGTGTGACCAACGAGCAAACCAAAATGCTCATACGGGAGCTAAGGAAGCTCCACAAGAAACTGGGGGGTCCCTAGGGAGGACCTGGCCAGGTGCCAGGCCATGGCCCGGGTAAAGATGCCTTCTCTGCTGGGTGAGTCCATAATGCCTCTCCCTCGCTCACGCGCCTTTTTTTTTTTTTTTTTTTGCAGTACCATAAAAGTTTCAAATCTTATTGTTCTCTTCTCTCTTTAACTCTCGTTTCAGAGGCCATCGAGAAGGCAGCCCCGCGGGACCCGAGGAGGCGGTACAGATTTTTTGGCTACCTGGCGGCCTACCTGTCCTCCATTTATGGACACCGCACTGGTGTCCTGACGCGGATGCACGTAAAGGAGGCTGTCGGGGATGACGAAAGGGGCTACCTCATCAACGTGAGTATCATTATAATCTCTTTGGGTCTTTTCCTCCATCAAAGATGAGTAATAAATGGATGACCTCTCTGCTTTCTGTCATACTTTGTCTTCTGCAGGTCATGGAGCACAAGACTGTAAGGAAGTTCGGGACGGCCCAGCTCTATCTGGAGGCGGTGGAGTACGGATGGTTCCGTACTTGGCTCCGCCTCCGCAACAGGACCGTCCCGACCAACCCTTACTTCTTTTCATCTTTGGGCTGCGAAGGACATCATCCGATACTTTCGATGGCCTGGGTGGAGATGGGGCTGAAGGGAACCCCATCTCTAATGGACATTAGGACCACTGTGTCCACATATGTGAGTATCAAAAACACAAAACATCAGTTCAATGTGTGTGATTTTATACTGATACAAGCCTCATTATTTTTCACGTAGAACTTCGAGAGGCATGATGCGGAGGTTCGGGAGAACCTCTCGAGTTTTATGTGCCACAGCGTCAGCATGCAGGAGCGTTTTTATGCGTTGCATAAAAACTTGAGGAGGGCTAAGCAGATCCGGGATCTGTTTGTCTGCCTGGCAGTTCAGGAGACAGAGAGTGCTGCTGCTGCTCCTTCTAAGAAAAGACCTGTGGTCCTTGTGAAAAAAAAAAAAAAAACCTGTTTATTGTTTTGTTCAAAATGTTCCTATGTTTGTTATATAATGATTAATTAAAACGATTTCTTATAATAAAATCATTTTATGTATTTCCAGAGTGTGTATGGAATTTATTTAATGACCAATTCTGACATTAAGGTTTTCATGTTAAGTGCTAGCTGGACTATTAACCTAGATGCAGACACACAAGGGAAGCAGATGGATGAAGTTAAACTAGTTTATTGTTTTTAAGGCAGGTTTGGTCAGGGCCCGGACAGGGATGACACAGGCAGAGTCTCCCCAGGAGGCTGGATCCAGAGCAGGGCTTGGTGGAACAGGCGAGGGCAACAGGTCAGGAAGTCAAGGGCTGGAGAGCAGAGCAGAGCAGGCTACAATCTACAGGGGAGATCACAAAAAGTCAGCACAGGAAAAACCGTCAGAACAATATCTGTGGGCTTGATGCGCAGTACTAACGGATCAGTGACTACGATCTGGCAGCGTGGTAGTGGCAGGGCTGAGTATAAGTAGGTTGCAGGATGATTGCAGGATTGGGTGCAGCTGGTGGTTCCTGCTCTACTCTGCCTCCAGCACACCTGAAACAATCACACACAAAGACTGGGGACAGGACAATTAACCCCTGGAGGTAGGAGTGGCAGAGGCGTAGTAACATCTTGAGGCAGTGTGCACTCAAAAAAATAATTGACCCTTAAAAATAGACTTTATGTAATTTAATCACATGACAATTTTTCATGTAATTCAATCACATAAACTTTAAGTAAATGCCAAGCCTTATGGTACATGTTTTAACCATGTTAAGGGAATGTAAATAAGTAACATAATGGTTATTGAAATTCTTAAATAAACTGTACGTGGACGAATGGACATGCCTGAATGTTAATGCTGAATAAAGCTTAAGGGAACGTTCAAATAAACCTTACATGTAATTATCATATAAAGTTAATGTGGAGACATATCAACCTACATCAAAAGGCATGTTAATGCAAATGGTTTCAACTTTTTCAACTTCTGGATGAACTGAAATGTGTATTTGAGCTCCTGTGGATAGTTGAGATTGAGGGTGTAAATGAGTCCAAATAGCATAACCCATCCATAAGAGATGCTTCTGAGTTCACTGAACAGCTCCACACCCTCGATCACGTAGATGCCAATGGTGGTCTGCGCAATCTGCCTCTGGGCTTCTTCACCACTGTACAGTAGTAGCAACTCAAAAGTTCGCGTTCAAGCTTAACGCCAGCTGAATGCCAAGTTCCGTGACCGGAGTGACCCCCCTCCTTCTCCTGGGCGTGTCTATTTTTTACTGTAACTCCACCTACTCATTTAATTACAGGGTATGACCAGGAGATGGCCCTTCTCTCGCAGAACTTATTTACAGTTGTTCTACCTGGAGATGACGTAGCTTACACACCTCGTTAGCATTCTCGTTGCTTAACCCTGTGTTTGCGCTTACAGTAATGGGCTTTTTAGTCTCCCAGTGTCACAGATCACAGAGCGGAAAATGCAGCTGGTTTGACTACTGCATACTGTACAGTAGCCTTATGATTTGAGCGTGTTCATGAATTGAAATTAAATTTAAGGTGTTTATATCTAACATGTCAGCATTCACCAAATCAACAACATCTAGTCTGTTCTGTCTTTACTAGTGGTGGGCCGTTATCTGCGTTAACGTGAGACTCTTATCGGGCGATAAAAAAAAAAATCACCATTAATCTATTCGCAAAACTCTTCCAGCCTTTGAGGTAGCTTTTTGACTTTTTTCTCTTTTGTTCGTTTTTGTTTTCTTCACTGTAACTGTGGAGTCCTGGGGCCTCATGTACAAAGCATGCGTACACACAAAAAAGGGGCGTACGTCCTTTTCCACGCTCACGTTCAAATGTATCAAACGTGAAACAATCGTAGAAATGTGCGTGCCCCACGCCAATTTCATAGCTGTCGTACGCACGTTTCTACAGCTATTGTTCCTTTGGCGACACTTAGAGGTGACGCTGGGAAACTGTTAATAATGTGAAAACAAGTAGTCATCAGAGTGATGTGCACATCAGAGACACACTTATGAACAATTAACACACCCACATGTTTGCAATTATATAGGTGGATATAAAAGCATGCGCAATGTGATGAAGAAAATGATATTAACAAAGACAGCGTTAGCGTTGTTAGAGGACCTTGTAAATGGTGCAATCCGACGTGAGCGATTTAAGGAACGCAAGGATTTACTTGCAAACCATGATAATTGGCTCATAAGACGATTTCGGTTACCAAGACCAGTGTTACTGGAGTTGTGCGCAGAGCTGCTGCCGGCCCGAGAGCGCAACGGGGGCCGGCGGGCCGGCTGCCTGACTACGCTGGGGTTCCTGGCAACAGGGGCATTCCAGCGGGAGCTGGCCGATCGGTCAGGAGTGTGCCAGTCAACCCTGAGCCGAGCCATGCCAGTTGTGTGGGACGGAATCATCCGAATGTCTTCCTGGTACATCAGATTCCCGTACAATGCTGTTGAACAGGCCGACATTAAAGCGCAATTTGCAGCGAGAGCCGGTTTCCCTAATGTAATCGGAGCTATTGACTGCACACACATTGCTATAAAATCACAGGATGAATTTGTTTATGTGAGTAGGAAACATTTTCATTCCATCAATGTTCAAATCATATGTGATGCGCGAATGCAGCTAACTAACATCGCGGCAAGGTGGCCTGGTTCAACGCACGACTCATTCATTATGACTAACAGCATGGCTGGGAACAGGCTGGAGGCTGCACGGTGCAAGAAGGGTGGCTTCTATTCGTTTAATTGTATGTAACGCTGGATTACATACGAAAAAATTAAACGAATAAACTCTTTACTCACCCAGAAGCCGTGCCAGTGTGCCAGTGTACCAGTGCATATTCAGGCATGTGCGCATTCAAATATCATGTTTTTGGTTTTCTTTATTTTCTGCTGGTGAAATTAGAGCTGCAGAGCTTTCTAACAAGCCCCTGATTGTCTCCCTGTGTTCAGTATTCTTGTCAGTAAAAGCGGGCGTAAAATGTCAGCCACAGCGCCACACCTGTCCACACCTGTGTGTGCGCTGCTCGGATCCCACGTTATCGCGTTATCTGATCGGACAAAGAGGTGAATCTCGGGTCCAGGGCCTATTTAAATAGATTTGCATATGTAAATGAGGGCGTGGACAGGGAGGAGTTGCACGTGCGCTCAATTCCACGTTGATTGGCATGTACAAAAGAAACGTGCTTGGATCCATGCGAACGCACACTTTGATACATCTGAATATTGTTGTGCGTACGACAGTTTCCGGGTTTTGGCGTACGCCAAGTTTTAGTAGGAAATCCACGCAAGTATTCGTACATGAGGCCCCTGGTCTCTCTAGCAGTTTAAAGAGTTTTGTGCTTTTGTCGTGTTTTTCTCGTGGTTTTTCTTGGTGTTGTTTTTTAAATGCCACTTCCACCTGGACAGCTGCCTTTGTTTACTCCGGGGAACAGCTGATCACGCATTGGCGCAATCAGCTGTTCGATTGGCGCGATTGATCTATGGCCACCACTAGTCTTTGCATAATTACAGGAGCGTCTCTTTTCTTGTGCTCGCGCACTCTCTCTCGCTTATCTGCATGTAAACAACAAACTAACCCTTTAAAAAGTTACAAAAAACGGTTCAGACGTCACGGGGCTGCCAGGCCTGTGTGTCAGACCTGCCGATACAAGCGAGAGGTTTTTTTTTAAATTAACAGTTTATTTGGAGGGGAGGGCTTGTTGTTGTTGTGCGCGACATAGAGCTGCAGAGACGAGCGTTTTAGAAGCCCTTTGTTATGCAGGTATTTTCTGTAGTGCACGCTTTAGACCAGGTAAAGCATACAAACCCCTAATTAGCATTCTCATTGTTTGCACTTGATGGGCTTTTTGTTCTCCCAGTGTCACAAATCACAGAGCGGAGAGTGCAGCCGGTTTGAGTACTGTATACTATACAGTAGCCTTGTGATTTGAGTGTGCTCATGAACATGAATGACTCCTTTTCATTTTCGTCCATTCCATAGGCTAAATGGCGTAAATGGAAAGAGTATTGTAGTGACCCGGAACATTGAAGCTACGAAGCAACTTGTTTTGCTGGACTTTATTCCCAAACTGGAACACAGGCTCCTGTGGGCCGTAGCCAACGCTAAAAAACAATAAAAACTGGCAAGCACAGCAGCATATAACATTAACACATTAGCTCTCTCCCTGCTCTCTTCTACACACACACCTGAACACACCCCCCACGGGTCCTCAGCCAACAACCTCAGCTACTTCGTGCCCCTCAACGCCATGGCAACTGCCATGATTGACAGGCTTCACAGCCTCTAACAACGCCACCCCCCCCAGGCGTCACACCATACACTGCAGCCTAACTTACTTGAACACAACTCAACAGCCACAGTGTATACACAGTCCGTTACAATATGTATGAAATAAGTGAAGTATGTTTGGTTTTAATAAAGTTTGCAGTATATATTTTATGTTTTTATTCTACATGGACACCACTGTTTATTTTCCACTATGCCCCACTCCATTATAATAATACACCACACAAAGTCCAGAGATAAGTCTGTTGCAAAAGGCCACGGTGACTCTCGTTTGCCAAAACGTCTGTATGTCCTCGACGAGCTCCTGTTTTGTGCCTGTGCTCAGTGGCGTCACTAGGCCTATTTTAGGGGGGCTTCAGCCCCCCTAAAGTATTCTCAAGCCCCCCTAAATAATTTGGTGGTGTTTTATTATTATTTTTATTTATTAAATTTTTTTTCCACAAAAAAATGCCTATTTATGCAATAAAAAGTGGCCAGAATATGAGTTTAAACCAATAATCATATAAACTGTCATTATTCACTTAAATATGATCATAAATCTCATTTTATCGGGTACGGTAGAGAGAGCCGCTTCAGTGCGCCATTATACAATCCATTCCACTTTTTCATATAGAGAACGCCCACATCACTGAAATTCCAGTCCATGTTTTCCATGCGACCTGCTCACTGCCGCTTGCGTGTTTACATCTGAAGTACACAGAGCCGAACCTCACAGCGGCAAGAGCAGAGTGCAAACGCATGGGTGAAGGATGGACATTAGAGCCTTTTTCAAGAAAGTAAGCATTCATCACTGCTGGTAGTAACACTTTGTGCAGGTATGTATGGCACCTGCAATTGTTTTTATTTGTATTTTAGCACAATTTAACTGGTGTTTAGCTGGTAAAGCAGCTGAAGGTGTATGGAGGCATCATCGTCTTAGATTAATCAATTGATTGACAAAGCCCGTAATTCTTTCCATTTGCGCTTTACGCCATTTAGCCTATGGTCACTGTTTAAATCAATATCTAGGCTATGTTACGGCTCACCCCAGCTTATCTGTTCAGATGGGTCTTTAGACAGTCTACAGTGAGAGCGGAACATCACTGCTCCTCCCCTGTGGACAAATGAGGCATTGCAGCTGGTTTTCACACAGACTGTTTAGGGGCGTTTCCAGTCGGGGCCTCACTGACTAAGTCATCGCAGGAGATTACATTACGGTCACGGACCAGTGAAGGACCAATCACGGCCCCGTCACAGAAACATGGGAACTTTTAAGCTGCTACATCTGTAAATGTGCTGTGGCCCTGAGAGAAGTTGAATATCTCGGCTATGTGACTGGTTTTGAGGAGATCAAGCCTCAAGTTGGGAAAGTGGAGGCCATTCAGTATTTTCCTGTCCCTACTACAAAGAAGGTGAAGAGTTTTCTGGGCCTATTCCTCACTTTGCAGAGCGCTCAGATGTATTAAACAACCTCACAAAAATCACAGCACCCAATAAAGCACACTGGTCCGAGGAATGTGACAGCTTTCAAGGAGCTCAAAGACTCAATCTGCACCCATTCAGTGCTGCACACCCCTGACTTTGACAAGCCATTCACACTTTAAAATGATGCCTCTGGTGTGGCCCTGGGAGGTGTCCTTTTGGAGGAAGTGGATGGAGAGATGCAGCCGGTTGTGTTTGAGTCGAAAGCTTCTGGACAGAGAGACCAGATATTCTACTGTGGAGAAGGAATGTTTGGCAATGAAGTGGGCTAATGATACACTTTATTACCTTCTAGGGCAACACTTCTACCTGGAGACTGACCATCGTGCCCTCCAGTGGTTGCATCAAATGGAAGATGCCAACATGCGCATTGCCGGATGGTACCTGGCCGTGCAACCATACAGCTTTACAGTCCACTATAGATCAGGGAAAACAAACACTGCGGCTGACTGTTTCATGAAGTTTGAGGTACTGTAAACCTTAAGGAGAAGGGGAGGAAATATAATGAAGGGAGTCTTCATTACGCACTTTTGGTTTCACATTGAGTTAACATGTGTAAGAACAAGACACAAACAAATTGCCAAATGTTTTATTGAATGTGTTGGAGCAGGGAATGAGTGGAGATCAGGCCTGCAAGAGAAACATTGTTAGTGGTAACCTGAAGCTCTTTGTAATTGTAGGTAGCAAAACGGTGCTTTGTGAAACGTGATGTGACTGGATAAATGAAATGTGTGTACGTGCAAGTCACTCACCTGATATGTCTCCTCTCCAGAGTGTTCGGCCAAAAAGAGTCCCTGTGTTAACTCGGCAGTATTTAAAGGTTCCAGGTCATACCATGAGCTGATTGGTGTAGGGGGGAGTACATCTGAATCAGTTCATGGGATGTTTTAATAGATGTTGTGATAATGTTTAGGAACTGTAGAAGAATAGTTGATTGATTTATTATAATAGAGGGAAAATGTATTTTAAGGTTTTGTCTATTATTTGGGAGGCATGGATGTAATGGGAGGGGCAGAATCCCCTAGGATCTTGGTTGGTAGCAGCAGGGGGGTATTTAAGGCTGCAAGTGGCTGTATGTTGTCTGTTGTTGTGGGTGGCTGCTGCGGCTTCACTGTGTGCTGGGCCACAGCTGCTGACCATGTTTGTGTCTCTATGTTTATTCAAATGTTGGTGAATAAACACCTGGTTGGTTTTCACACAACGCCTGTCTCAAGCCTCCTACCTTGCAAATCCAGCTGCTACATGGCTATCCTAACACCTGGATATTGCTTACTTGGAGCTGTTGACAGCCAGGGTCCACGGAGCCAAAGAGTCAGCAATACAGGCTTGAGATTTGCTACTATTCTCTGTGGGTTGCAGGCAGAGATTAAATTGGGCCGGAGCTCAGCTCCGCCTCCTCACCTCGGCAGTACAGCCAGCAGGAGCTGAGCTCTGTCTGCTTTGGTGTTTATAATAATCATGAGCGTAGCTACCATTATACGACTTTTTAAATTCATTAGTTTGGAACTCCTCTCTTTTACCATGTCAAAAATCAGTAGGCTTCATCAGTCTGTTCCCTCATCTCTGTTTCCAGAGCACTGTGTCAGAGCTTCATTATTGAATCTGTTCCGCTTGTTTATTGATATAAAACCTGAATCAATAAAACTCCAGTCCATGTACACACACACACACACACACACACTATAGTAAGGACCGAGTAAAACAACCCACAAACTGAGGACCGGTATTTCTAGCCCACATATCAACACAAATGAAGTATTTCTGAACACTGGGTGGCAGCATGAAGCTATACATTCACTCAGATTTTGAGAAAAACAAAGTTTCAGGAAAAAGTTTTCAACCATCACAGTGAGGACCGGTTTGTGTTTTCATTAACCCAAAGTATATGATGACGTTTAAGGATAATTTTATATCATATCACCTAGAATACCCCAAATATACCCCTTCTCTATATAATGGTCAACAAAGATGTCATATTTATCATCAAATATGAATTATTATGACCTTTAATTAACTGTTTACTTTTAAAATGGTCATTAGAACAGTAATTTTAACTTACCAAATTTGCCATTACAATTGTGTACAGACACCAGACTATAGTAGAGTCCCACACAACTAATTCCATCTTATAAAATAAAGGCATTAATTTGAATTTCTGAAATGTTTTAATGGAAACAATATTTCAGGATTCTGGCATGATCAAACATACACCTTCCCGGAAAGTAAAACACTTTTGTCATTTCTAACAACAGTGGAAAATCAAATAGCAGCTATAAGCCGAACGAGAATTTTACTAAAAATTATAATAAAATAAAAAATAAAAAACATATGCTCAAACATAGAGCTTCAGACAAACTGCAGTTGCCAGTTCCAACTCAAAACAGGACCAGCCAGTGTTCTTTTAACAGGAGTGGAGCTATGGAAAAGACAAGAACAAAAAACAAAACAACAAAAACAGATCTTTCTTCCTTTGTCTCTGGTTAAATTTATCCCTCTCAAAACACCCAAACACAACATAAGGCAAGATTACCTAATAATTGCTTCTCTTTAAAATTCAAGTTTTCTCTTGATTTTAACTATATAGACAAAATACTTGATATCCTTCCATGTTCGAGTGAGCAGGACTGGAGATTCCTTCCCGATACATAGTAGACAGTCCGTCTTTCCTGGCACCTTCTTCAGCGCAATGAATTTGGCCATCCCTCGCTGGACTGCACTCTTCTCTTGGTTGGTCCAGGGTCTCTTAACTTGGATTTTCTGCATCTATAAAGTCAGAAAATAAAGTTTGAATATAAATGGACAATAAGAAATGCTAACAGACAACACATTTTTATTCAAAGAATATCAAATTCAGAGCATCCCGTCAAAAGCATGGCTGACACACCCTGGATGTGTCCTAATGCCACTGCATCAGCTGTGGACACTTCCAACGTTCCCTAATGATTCCTTTGCATTAGTGCAACACCTAAAGTATCAACTCTAGCCAGGAAAAGGTCTGATGACATCCATCAAATCAGCTAATCCGATATCAAACATGACAGCACCAAGGCTCTCTCCTTCTGACTTGAACTTGCATTGTGAAACAGGTATGACCTGCTGACTGAACAAAAAGTGTAATAATACAGTTACAATTAGTGATCTGATAATTAAAAAGAACTGACCAAATAGATATTGTTAAGAGCATTCATTAAGAGCACAACACATAGTGCCTCTAATGCAGCCATCCAGTCCTAGTGACTTCTGCCTTGTCAGCAAGTGGCTGTCAACTGTACAGTCTTCAGAAAATTTACCTGTTTTCCCTCTTTCAGCTGTAGTTTTCTGTCCCTCTTTGGCAGAGGACTGTGTTGAAGTGATACCTTGTTCCTCTTCTTCTGAAAAATGACATTAATACAGTTAAAGTACTGAAGACTCAGATTTAGAACACTTCACTTGTTTATATGACCTGGACTCACCTGAATCCTCATCATGTTTCTGTTTAGTTGAGGTCTTTTTTCGCCTCTTGACAGGCGGTGGAGTGTTCATCATGGGCTTTCTCTCCACGTTTGCATGTCTATGCCTTGTACTGCATGTGTGTGTGTCCAGGTTGAAATGCATGTAAAATAAAATAAAATAGAGTGAAAAAATAATTTCCCCACTGAGGGATTAATAAAGTATATCTTCTTCTTCTCCTCTCCACCTGACAAGAAAGTATCAATGTAGTTACAGTAGAACAGTAGAAGTAAGAAGACATTTTGGGGATTTCAAAAATATACAAAGTGTAGGTACACACGTTAGAATTGCAAAAAGTGTCCCATATTACATTAATCCACCCTACTTGTGTGGGACACAAAAGAGACTAATACAATGATGTAATGCAATGATTTAGCCAAATGTAAGTCACTGATTCTTGAGAAGTGGGGCGAAACAGGTTATGATTTTGAGAAAGTAAAACCAAAATAAGCCAAATAAAACTAGATGTATGCATATACCATGTACTAGGCTACAGAGCTATGCTTTGATACAAATGATCAACTTTTCCATATCATAATGTGCTTTTTGCCTTGCCATCACTTACTTTTCACTTAAGACACAACTGGTAAACCTTGCAAAACAGGCATATGTTATTTAAAAAACTTTGATCTGAAATTAAGTGTGATAAAAATGTTTCTTTTGACAAAACTAGACCTTTTTTAATAATTAAAGAAAACATTTTAATCCATGTTATTGCACATGAATGATTGAATCGACAGTACACGTCACAGTACCTGTCACAGTTTTGGTATAATGATAATTAAATGAAATTGAAGTTTTGTTGAAAACATATTATCAATCCCTCATAACACCTGCACTTCTCATTTTTAAATCTACTAGCACATACAACTGCTGGACATGTTTGTCCTGTTTTTTTAAGAATCAGTGCAACGTAGGCCTAGCTGTTACCCAGGCTAGAATGTCAGTTATCTGAAGCTTTTTACACAATGTCTTTTCAATGTGAATGGCTGAACACCTGTTAACAGTGCAGTTTTGTCAATGTCTAGACTTACCCCTCTCATCATCACTCCAATCAACAGGGGGCCTTTCGGGAGTCTGTTGTTGTGACTCTTCCTCATCTATGAAAAATTATGTTTTAGTAAGGTGAAAACACTAATATCTCCATGTATAGCATCTAAGAAAGATGACACTTGCACAGTGAAACAGTACTGAACAAGACTGAGAACATTTCTTGTGGTGGTAATGGACTTACCCACATCACTTTCACTCCTAGCATTATCATCATGCCTTCTTCTTGTAGCAGTCTTCTTTGGTCTCTCAACAGGTGAGCTCGGGGTGGACAGGTGCTGCAGATCCCCATCTAATAAAAGCATAAGGTGTACTGAAAAATCGGTAACACTTTATTTGAAGGGGTGTTCATAAGACTGACATGACATTGTCATAATTATGACATGACACTTGTCATGAACATTAATGAATGTCAATGACTGCTGTCATTAAGTGTCATGCGGTTTCTTATGTCATCTTTTACTGTCAACTTGACATTGTTTGGGGTGTCTTTGTTATGACAACTTGACATTTACTAAGATGACATAGGCTGACCATGTCTTTGTCATGACAACTTGACATTAACCAAGAGCACTTAGTCAGTAAATATCTTTCTCATGACAACTTGACATTAAGCAAAACCACATAGCTGAGAAGTGTCTTTGTCATGACAACTTGACATTAACCAGCATGACCTGCAGGTGACTTTCGCTTCAGCCTTGCACCAGCCCACTCACTAGCTTGGACCTGTGAGCGCCTAGGACTGGGGTGGAGACACACTAGGGGTAAAAACCAGGGTGCTCTCTCCTTGGGCCCTGGGGAGGAAAGCTTACTAACCTACTTACAGCACAGCTACCAACTGGCTATCGTTACACAAGACAACTTACCTGTCACTTTCAGCCATCTCCTTCCGTGGCAGGACCAACAGTTAAAACTTGTTTTATTCATTTCTTGGCTTTGTATCAACATGATACTTCACGCTCATGTCATTGCCTATCTTTAGACCATCATGAATCGGACTTTGCCTGTCATTACACCATCATGAATGCTACTGCCTGTCATTACACCATCATATATGTGTCATAAGCAATTTCTTTGAGCTCAAGTAAAGTGGTACACTTTGGACTATTCATTAATATGTCATTAAGTGACGCTACACAGTAAGATCCCCAACAACATGAATGTTACTACTTGTCATTACACCATCATGAATGTGACTTTGCCCGTCATGACATCATTATGAATGTGTCATAAGCATTTTCTTTGAGCTCAAGTAAAGTAGTACACTTTGGACTACTCATTAATATGTCATGAAGTGTTACTACACCATAGGATCCTTTACCAACACCAACATGAATGTGTTCTTACCTGCTATGACACCATCATGATTGTCATAAACTTCAAGTAAACTGGTACAATATGGACAATTAATGTTTTTACATGTTACACTGGCAGATCTTTTTAAACACAACACACAAGTCAAGTGGGAGTACATTCAACTGTATTATCATATTCTGCTTTATTAAAATATTGCCACTGTAACAAAGACTTGTCTTTATATCTAGACGTAACAATACCACAGAAAAAGGGCAACTTTTAGTTGCAACTTGACTTCAACAACTTCCATACCTAGCATTGAAAAGGGACCGCAAAACTGAACTAAACATATAATGGAACCCTTACATAAAAAAAAAACATCTTTTTAAGTGTATTTGTAAACAATTGGTAGGAGTTTTCCTCTTTTTTTTTCAGCAGTTATTTTTTCAGCCATCTCAGTAGTAACAGCCTTAGTACAGTTCTCTGCAAACTGTGAAAAAAAAGAATGAGATGCATAAGTAAACAAAGCTAAACTTTTGACAGGGTCAACATTATCAAAATTCAGACTGTACTGAGGAAACACATGTTCAATCAAGTAGTCATCTCAGGTATGTTAAGACACTTACAATGAAGACACTGATACAGCCTATCTATATTTACACTCTGCTCCTGGAAGCATATTTTACTCTCTCCTTTCCCTCTAAACATATAGTCCATCGCACCTACTACAGTCGGAATGTTAACTTTACCTGATGTACTAGTAGATGGGGATTCCTTGGGGGCACCCTTGATTTGGGCTACTAAGAAATCTTTGTCATTTCTTAGCTCACTGTTGGTTTCCTCAAGGTGTTTGATACGGTCCTCAAGGTATGCAATCTTCTGCTGATCCAACTTTTGTTGTTCTTTTAGTTTGGCTACCATCAACGCCCCTGTTGGAGACACTGCACACAAAGGACTTGTTAAAAATACATAGAAAACTGGGTAACACTTTACAATAAGGGTACATGAATATACCAGTATTCCTTAACCTTGATTTAACAGTAAAGTGTGTAGGACTCAATGTTAAACATTAATGCCGTGTCAGCTAAGTGTAATACTTCTCATTGTTTATACTGTAGTTAATACATTAATAAATGTATATTCATGTTCCCTTATTGTAAAGTGTTACTGAAAAATGGTTCTGAATATGCTGACTCAGTGGCAGACAAGACTCACAATCAGAATTTAACTTCACCGTTTTGAGGATGGGTGTAAGGATGGGTGTAAACGGTGAATGTTGATTCACAATCAGCAAATGAAAATGTGACTGACAATCAGAGGAAACCCTTTCATGTCCCAAAATATATATATATATATTAATCAGCATCAGCCTGGGTCATCATTGTTTTGAACAGTGGCTGACATTATGAGTCAATTTCTTACAAAGTAATGTCAATGTTCATGCAGTACCTAGATTCAGTCATGACGCATACTCGTATTAATTTGCATTCCCAAGTTCTAAAATCACTGCTGCTGCTAATACTACTATTACTACGAATGTTAGTATTGATTTAATACTAATAATGTTAGGCCTACCATTCACTTTACATCATGCAGGAGAAAGCAACATGTATATGTCATACAAAAATATATCATACATACCGGTACCCAATTTCTTGGTCAAGTGTTTGGATTTGCTTTTCTTTGGTTGGATAGGGATTTCCTCCACCGTTTTTTCCTCCTCATTTGATTCTTCCAAAGTCTGCACCGAACCCTTGCCTTCCTCTTCTAACGGCTCCGTCTTCATCCCCCGTCTTCTACGTGTTTCCATATGGCCATCATTGTCGATAGCAAAAAAAACCCGCATATTGTGTATTGCCAACTTTAACGTTATCAGCAAAGTCACAACTCCACATATAGTTCCAGCTAACCTACTACCAATGAGCTTAGATATCTAGCGCCTTTGCTACTACTTCAAAAATGAATGCTGCCTTGATTTAAACTGGAGCTAGCTGCTAAATAGTTCACAACGTAAGGGCAAAGTCATTAGCTGAAAGTTAACTTTGAGGTAGCTAAAGATAACTAAACTAAGTTTACCAAATTGATGGATGCTACTTAGAAGGATAATCGTATACTGTAGTGGTTTGTTTATGAGGTTAAAATTAAATGCTTACCTTGGACAATGCTGTATCTCCCGTCGTATTTACAGTTGTCTGCAATCCGTGTGGAATATTGATTTTCGAGCGCATTTCAGTTTCCGAGCGGAAGTGACAGAAATGCACCCCCCCTCCCCAAATCCAACCAGAGCCCAGGACCCGTTCTTTTTGAAATTCTCTAATCCAACCAGAGACCTCGGAGCAGAGCGCCAAACTGTAGGTTACCAGCCGCTACATTTAGAAATTAAGAGGTGTCATAAAAGCAGGCAGCCACTATGACAAGGTTATTGCAGGGAATTTGGAAAAATATTAGGCGTTCAGACAATCAGAGAAGCAGAAGGAAAATAGTTAATTGGATGCGTAAATGGGGAATCCTGAAAAGGGGGATGAAGTGTGGAAAATGTAATAGAAGCATGTATCTGGAAAAATCAAGTCATGTCATCGATGGATTACACTGGTAAGTGACTATAAACAAAGCTAAAGCTTTACTGTTGAATAAGATTCCGCCCCTGTAATAAATGTGCTGTTACTAGTATAGCAATGACGAAGTTGTAACGTATTACTAAAGGCTCTCTGTACTGTCGTAGCAGTGTAGTGCTATAGTAGTGAAGTGTTTTCAGCGACTATTACAGCGTATCGCCGGCGATACGTGGAATGTTAAGAGGCTACAAACGAGAAGTTGCCAAGTCTTCAACAGTGTAAATAATGTAATGGTGGATGATTTGGTTAAGCTGTTGTATGGAACTGTTGAACAATATGATATGGTCTTGCTTCATTATCAAACGCAAGGTGCCTGCAAAATGCTATTTTTCAGTGTTGCCCTTTCCCTCTTCAGGATCTGTAAGCATCACAAAAGTTCTCCCCTGTCTGTGCGCAAGGGCTCAATATTCGCAAGGTCTCATACTCCTTTGGCAAAATGGCTCGAGTTCATTCTCAGGTAAGTTACCTTGATTAGAAAAACACTGTTCACCCATCTTTTTTTCTGTAACAAAGGCCACATTTGAATAGGCTGTACTGTATGTAGTTATGAGCTTGAAAGGCATTTTTCTATGTTCATGTAGTTACTGTACTTTGCCTTTGTAGGGCAGTATACTGTAGCTACATCATGTAAAAGAACACAGACTAACCTTTTAGTCTCAACATCTCATGGACGTGCTCTATTGTTAATGGAATTGCTCCATTGTTTTACACGCTCTTGAACCATAGCATTGTTTTTTTTGTTTTTTTTGCTGTTATTTCCCTTTGAGTTTTTCTTGAGACTGATGGCTATTACCATACACAAATTGTCAGAATTGTTGAAATTATTCAGTTGTCTGACTAGCTATATTAAATTGTAGTGTTTCACATCATGCCCCGTCTTTGGATATCTGAATTGTGTTTTTTTTTTTACCCTAGGTTTGCACAGGGCTTGCAGTTAAGGCAGCTGGACCTAATCACTGATGGGATAGCAGCAAGCTCAAAGACACTGACAAGCATGACAAAAATACTCAGAAAGGTTGGTGCATTAGCAGCTCTTCTTGAAGCAAGATATGTCAGTGTGATATGTGAATATACATTGTAGAGAACTGGATTCAACTCCCATACATCAAAGTCAAAGTCAGTTTATTTGTCAATTTCTTCACATGTACTAGACATACAAAGGAATCGAAATTGCGTTTCCCACTATCCATGCCGACAAGTATCAAGACAGGACAGGACATACACTAAAGTGCACAGGACAGGACATACAATAAAGTGCACAGGCACAGCAGAACATGCTATACTGAGACAATAATAATAAATAAAGTGCAAATAGGGCTTTTGCTATTACTAGTACTAATAAAACAAAAAATCAGGATAAGGAGTTTAGTATACTGTGAGGTAGGTTGTTGGTAGTGCAAGAGTCAGTGTTAATAATTTAGCAGCAATAATATTAATAATAATGTTGTGGCAGAAGATATGTGCTGTTTGCATAGTGCAATGTCATTTCTGTGGGTCAGAGTCCAGAGTGATTCCTTTTTGTGTGGGGGTGGGGGCAGATTCTAGACACATACATGTTATTAATCTGATTAATGTAGTGAATTATGTGCAAGTTTGTCAAATTTGATATGAAGTCAATGCTACAAGGAAGGCTACTGATGTCTATGTTCTACATTTGAAGGCATGCGTGGCTGGCTTAAAACGACTTAGGAAGACAGGAATGAAAATTGGCGGTCGACATCGATTTGTTGTTGTCGACGAGAGCAAATTTGCCCACAAAAGAAAGGTTGGCTGTGTATTATTGATTATTGTACAGATGTACACCCTCATTTATGTAACTGTGATATAATACTACTACAATGCTCATTGAAAGGAGATGAGTGTGCTTAATGATTGAAATAATTCTTATTATTAAAACCTTTTTTATATATTTTTTTTAATTTATTTTTTGCTTTTTAGTACCATCGTGGGCGATGTGGAAACACTTGGCGGCGTGACTGCCAATGGGTCTTTGGGATGCTGGAGGTTGATGGTACGTCCCGAAGACCTATTCTCAGGCTTGTCAAGGACCGCTCAAGGAAGACCCTTATCGGCCGCATTGTAAGACCCAAAACATCAGTTGTCACAGATGAATGGCGTGCATATAACGACCAGCTTTCCCGGCATGGATATTACCAGTTTTCTGTCTGCCATAAAATGAACTTTGTTGACCCAGAGACTGGTGCTCACACACAACATATTGAGCGTGCATGGCAGACTTATAAAACTGAAATATGGCGTCATAGAGGGAATCGCACTCCAGAGTTCCTTACAATGCACCTCAAAATGATAGAGTGGCATCACTGGTTAGGTCTGAAACATCATTATGGTGTCTTGGGACGTCTCTTCCATGACATTAAAAAAGTAATGAAGAGATGAAATGTCTTCAACCAAAAGACTGATGTAAGGGTTCCATTATACTGTATCATGTTCAGTTTTGCGTTCCAGTGTTATTGTTTACTTTTAGGTAAAAAAACAGTTGAATGTACTCTCACTTGACTGTGTGTTGTGTTTAAAAGATCTGTCCGGTGTAACATTGTAAAAACATTAATTGTCCATATTGTACCAGTTTACTTGAATCTTATGACAATCATGATGTGTCGTAGCAGGGTAAGAACACATTCATGTTGGTGTTGGTAAAGGATCCTATGGTGTAGTACCTCATGCATATGAGTATCAGTGTACACTTACTTGAGCTCAAGAGCTAGGACACAGTGATAATGATGTACGGAACATTCATGATGTGTAATGACAAGTAGTAACATTCATGTTGTTGGGGATCTTACTGTGTAGCGTCACTTAATGACATATTAATGAATAGTCCAAAGTGTACCACTTTACTTGAGCTCAAAGAAATTGCTTATGACACATATGTGATGGTGTAATGACAGGCAGTAGCATTCATGATGGTGTAATGACAGGCAAAGTCCGATTCATGATGGTCTAAAGATGAGGCAATGACATGAGCGTGAAAGTATCATGTTGATACAAAGCCAAGAAATGAATAAAACAAGTTTTAAACTGTTGGTCCTGCCACGGAAGGAGATGGCTGAAAGTGACAGGTAAGTTGTCTTGTGTAACGATAGCCAGTTGGTAGCTGTGCTGTAAGTAGGTTAGTAAGCTTTCCTCCCCAGGGCCCAAGGAGAGAGCACCCTGGTTTTTACCCCTAGTGTGTCTCCACCCCAGTCCTAGGCGCTCAAAGGTCCAAGCTAGTGAGTGGGCTGGTGCAAGGCTGAAGCGAAAGTCACCTGCAGGTCATGCTGGTTAATGTCAAGTTGTCATGACAAAGACACTTCTCAGCTATGTGGTTTTGCTTAATGTCAAGTTGTCATGACAAATATATTTACTGACTAAGTGCTCTTGGTTAATGTCAAGTTGTCATGACAAAGACATGGTCAGCCTATGTCATCTTGGTAAATGTCAAGTTGTCATAACAAAGACACCCCAAACAATGTCAAGTTGACAGTAAAAATGACATAAGAAACCGCATGACACTTAATGACAGCAGTCATTGACATTCATTAATGTTCATGACAAGTGTCATGTCATAGTTATGACAATGTCCTGTCAGTCTTATGAACACCCCTTCAAATAAAGTGTTACCGAATAGTTTTATAAGGCACCGGGTCCAGCAGAGCATGACTGTTTGCTGCATGTAAAAAAGTTATTAAAATGTGTTTGTTTTGTTTTTTATCATAGGCTACAGTTTGTTTGGTAATGATTTAAAAATTAAACTCAAAAAATAACCACTGCGTAGAAATAACGCATCCACTGACTTGACTGCTTCATGTTAGCTATCAAATTAAACTATAGAAATTCCTCTTTCAGCTGATAAAGGCCCATTATTGTCCGACCTAAACAGCTCATGTTAGCCCCGTCCAAAGCCGCAGGAATTTTATTGTCAAAGTGTGAACTTGTCTTTTTATATCTCAATATTCTATTAAACTATTAACTATTAAAGAGATTATCACAAGCACCACTTGTTTCCTTACATTTTAGTGGTCATTTTAAGGAATCCAAAATGTTGTAATCCCAGTAATTCTAATAAACATAAAATGACGCGAGTTCTCCTGCTACTATTTCACACACAAGGTCCAAAACAGTGATGTTTAATATGCCTGATATACGCTGCGCTCCAGCTGATAATTATTAGCTGATCAGCTGTTGCAGAAAAAAGGAAAAGCAAACTGGTCCGCAGCTGGTGCGGTTTGTGAAAGGTGCACAGAGACACATGAGACAGATCAGCTAACTTTGGCGTATTTTAGGCTATATTTAATAGAATATGATATGTAGGACGAGGAGTGGACCTGAATTTCTTTGATAGGTCCACTCCTCGTCCTCCATATCCTACCCCTCTGGATGTCTGCAGTTTGCTCAGCGAGCACTGCTCTGTATGCGCCTAACCGATATATCAGTCACATTGTTTGCAAGTCAGGCAAAGTCACCCCGACCCGATTGTTTTAGATGTTTCGGTTGATTATGTGGGCATTTTTGGTCACAATAGTTATATGTTGGGACAAAATTGTTCATCATAAATAGTGGTGGGAACATCTCCCCAGCGTCCCATGAAGTCGCCCCTGCACACAGTTTATTTTCAGATGTTAATTGACAGAGGAGGTGCCGGATCTGATCCAAGCATGTGCCTCTTTGTTGCACATGCTGGGGATGTTTTAGTAAAATTTTCTGAATGTTTGAAAGTTAAACAGGAAAGCAAAAGTGAAACCTGGGCATAATCAGTAGTACGAACAATCTGCAGGGGTTAAACTGAAAAGCTTTTTTTATTATTATTTAATTATTTTTTTTATATAGATAGGTAGATAGATGACTTTATCAATCTGTCAGGACGGGCTCGCCATTACCCCAACTTCCCAAGAGATGCTGGCTGCAGACCTCCACTGTCAGGCCCCTACCTCCACTGTCAAGTACCTCCACTGTCAGGCCCGGAAATGAACGGGATACATTTCAATTTCAAAATAAAACTGCAGACCTCCACTGTCAGGCCGCTCCACTGTCAGGCCTGGAAATGCAAGGATAAATTTCAAAATAAAATCACAAATTCGTGAATGCACTTCCAGTTGAATCACTTTCTTCACAAATGATTAATTAGTAAACAATGACATAAAATCTTTCAATTCCGGTCTATTGTATATATTGTTTTTATAGTAAACTTTTGTTTGGTCAGTGCACATTTTCTCTTAAGCATTACTCTATATATATATAATATATATATATATATATATATAATATATAGATATATATATATATATATTATATATAGTGTTGTTTGGTCAGTGCCATTTTCTCTTAAGCTCTTACTCATATATATATTATATATATATATATTATATATATATATCTATATCTAATATATATATATATATATATAGTGTTAGATACTACACTAGCCACGTACATTCATGGCAGCTCCCCTCTCATTGATCTGGGCACTTGGTATGGTTGCTAGGATAATTTTAGTGGCTTAGACAGTAAGCCCCAAGGGTCCGTTAATTTCTTTGGGCTAGAGTAACTGTTAGAACCTTTAAAGATGTTAAACACACTATACCTGATGATTACAACCTTAGGAGATGCTATAAATTTGAGGTCCACAACTTAATTTTTGACTGCAGTAGATATATTTATTGCAAAATTTAGCAAGGGAAAGCATACAGCTTAATTAATTCAAATATGATCAATCCTATTCCCTAAAATCACTGTCCTTATACTAATAAATTAAAAAAACGTGATACAAAGGCTGCTGTTGAGGTTTGTCCAATTGGAAAGAGGAAGGGAAAGGGTGAAGCGATGATCAGTCGATCCAATCCTTTCAGAATCTCTAGTAGTCAGAATCAAAACTCGGTTATAATCACTTTTTCCTTATGGTTACATTCATTTCAACATTTCATTTTACATTATTCAACCACAGAATCATTATTAATCACATTTTAGTTTAGCTCATTTTCATCTTTATGCATTACTCACATACTCATATATATTTTTAAATGTCCAAAGGCTTACCATTACTGGCAAGAATAGAAAGTCCCTTCATTCCCCATTCTCAGGCCTCTGCTGGGGGGTTTCACTTCCCCATTTGCAAGGCCAGACAGTGAGAAACTCCTCTGTCATCCGTTCCCAGGTTGTTACATTAACTTTTCCGTTGTGTTAGCGGATCAGGGATCTCAACTCACTTGACAATATATATATTTGTAAGCCAACATCTCATAAGATATCATAGGCCTATACATTTTATTGTGTACTATACAGAGTACTTCACTGCCTTTTCATCATCATTTAATTTGACTTTATTGCACTGCTCTTTTTCTATATATTTGTTTAAATAGTTTGTTCTGTTGGATTGATTCTGGTATTTTTATTCTTAACCACCATAAATTTCATGTTTGGTTCTATGCTATCCTAATTATATTCTTGTGCTGCTAGAACACCTAAGGACCACAAAATACTACCCTAAACTCTTAAAATCTACAGTATAATCCAAGTGAAGATTAAGTGATCAATGAGAAAAACACAAACACAAGTCACAACATGATCAAATGTTATGTAGCCCTTTACACTTACTAAGTCACTCAGTGTGACATTCACAATAGGCCAAATCATTTCTTGGTTCATTATTCAGAACTTCCACATGTCCTCCGAGGTTGTAAAATGTGAACTAAGGGCTCCAGGATTGCGTTCCTTTTGATGCTCATCCACTTCTTCTTTCCACAACCTCCCATATTGCAGAGCAGCCTCTGCCTGTTCCTTCTGCCCCATGCCCAGAACATCAGGCAGGTCACTCTTGCAGAGAACTGTTGTTTGTTGGCCTCATCCACTCTGCTGCATTTCTGCAATTATGAAGAATGCGATCTTCAACCGAGTCCTATGGAAAAGAAAGAAATATGTCCTATACCATAGCTGCCACACCAAACACTATCTGACCATAGATACTGTGAAAAGCTTACGCCTTCCACTGTGGTGTCCACATCGGCAGGTCTACCTCTGCCTGCTGCTCTTCTCCTGAAAATATATAGATAGCAAAATGATCAGTGTGTAAAAAGAAAAGATTCCATTAGTGCCCTCCTCTAATAGGCCTACCTAGACATATCAAAGAGCTCAACAAATGTAAATTTTTATATCCAATCATGCATTATCTAGACACTTTATTTACCTATATACCTGAAACAAAAGAAACTCAGACAGAATCAAACAAAATAAAAATCTGACCTCAGTAATGTCATCCACCTTCCTTTTCATCAGCCTAAACACTGGTGGCACCTCACCTCGCAGAGGGCTTTAAATGCATCTGTCCAGTGGGCGAACAGCTTTCCATGGCTCAAAAATGATTTAAACAATAGAAATAAATAAAAAATTCTTGTAACAACTTCAGGGTCACACAACAATCTTTGCAGTCTCACCTTCCTAGGTCAAAATTTTCCATGAGGATGACACACCACCACTGTCGCAAAATTGACATGTCCAGCTGGAAAATGAACAGCAACAAAAAGAAACTCGCACTATGTCATAATAAGTGTTTTGTTGTTGTAATTTGAGCTTACTTTGATTGTATGATTCAACTTACAACAGAAAAGTCATAGGGAGCATCCAGTGTTGTCTAAGGGTTATTCTAGGAATAGCATATTAATTTTAATTTAATGCTGAAATCTTTAATGCACACAGAATTACAAATAATGAATATATAACAAATTATGTCTACTATCATCAACATGAAGATGCCACAGTCAATCCCCATTATGGTTGTTGTGGAAAATCCTAGATATCAGAAGAAGTTATTAGTGACGAGTGCCTGCGACACTCGTCAACTATTGTTCTTCTGCGTGTTTTCATGGCATTATTAGTGACGAGTGCCTACGACACTCGTCAACTACTCACAGAGCTAGCAAGCTCTCCGGAGGCCTGAAAAAAAGTACATTTCAACAGACATTTTCAACAATGAACTGCTCTGGCATACTTTAACCGAGAGACTGCATTTGAACTTTAAAACGGAGGTATGCTTCCCTTATCTTCAGGGATTCACGACACTCATCGACAGCTTTTACCGTTTTTAAACTATCAAGGCTCAAAGTTGAGCAGGTTTTTAGTCAAATTTCTGGGTTTATAATGGGTGTGTATGTGGCGGAATGTTTGTGCTAGAGTGGATGACATCATCAGCTAGAGTGAGGAGGAGGGAGAAAAATCAGTGAAAAAATAAAACGTATTTGACTACCGTGGCCTCAAATGCCCCACTACAGGACATGATTATCCCCTCAAATGTAGGAAAATTCGAGGTGATCGCAGCGATAACACTGTTGAAGCTGTCTCTTTTATAGTTTTGGCTCCATACAGGCCAACTGATCGAGTACTCACATCCACAGCCTCATTCACTGCCATGTTAAAATAGGAGGGACATTTTCTTAAGGAAGGCAGAAGTAACGTTTCTCTCTCTTGCTCTTGAGGACACATTTCTTCATTTATCGACACAAAATAACTATGTAAAACGATCAGGAAGGGCACGCGATGTCCCCAGTTATGTCGGTTCAATGATTGGAATTACGGTTTGGCCATAGAGCCCTCCTCTTCGTGGGACTGGTCTCAGCATTTTCCCTCTCTCTCTCTGTCAGGATTTCAACTGGCGTTCCAACTGACAACAGTTGCAGCCAGCCCAGTGGCCCCTTTGAGCAGTTATTGGCTTCATTTGAACTGTCTGTGTAAAATGGCCGACAGAGACAGCAGAGCAGCTAGCACATTAGCGCTAGCTGTAAAGACATGCTACCTGCTAACATTAGCAGCCAATGCTAAAATTAGTGCAAATAGTAATTGCTAGCACATTGGCCACTAATAACCAAATACATGCTACTTGTTAATATGCTAATGTTAACATGCTAATGTTAATTAACATTAGCCACTAAGAATTAAATACATGATCTTGTTAACATGTTAATGTTAACCTGCTATGTTAATTAGCATTAGCCACTAGGGATATAACGATGCATCGTGACACGATTAAAATCGGTACAAATGTTGAGTGACGACTCGCATCTGTTGACAGAAAAATGAATCGCGATTCTTGGCGAATGCGAGAGAAGTAGGATAGTTGTTTTTCGTCTTTTTTTTTATTAGAATAGGTTACGTTGTGGCGGCAGCTTCCACTGCCTCGTCTCTGCATGTCTGGTCTCACACACACACAAACAACACCAAACACACCACAACAACAAGTATGTCTCTCTCTCTCTCTCTCTCTCTCGATCTCTCTCTCTCTCTCTCTTCCTTTTCTCTCTCTCTCCTCTCTCTATCACTCACACACAAACACACACACACAAAACACATAACACACACACCAGTCTCTCTCTCGCTCTCTCTCTCTCTCACTCACACACAAAACACACACAACACACACACACACCACCCATCCCCGTTGGGACCTCTCCCCGTCTGCTAACTGCTAACATTAGCCAGCCAATGATAAAATTAGTGCAATAGTAATTGCTAGCCATTAGCGATAGCTATATCGATAGTGAGCATATATCGATAGTGAGCGCCGGAGTGAGCAGCCGCTTGTTACAGCAGATCCGAACTTTCTACATCTTTTTAGTTTTTTTTATTTGTTGTTTTTTACCTCATCGACACTTAAGCAAGTGGGCAGCTATGGATGTTCACATTGTGACATTCGTGGTCTGCTCCTTGCTGTTTTCTGCACTTTTTGATGTGGCTGTGGGAAATACATTGAACCAGGCTCCATTGTTTACACTCGGATCAGCTGTTAGGCTTGCGGACACACACCCCTTCACTGAGCGGAGCGGCCGGAGATCCCCAGAGAGTTACGGAGGAAGAGAAGAGGATGCAGAGCGGTGGTGAAGCGCAGGGAGAAGAAAAGACGGTATAAACCATGTTTACCGTCTTGTCTTCATGGGGAACGTCAGATCTCCCCCAACTGGCCGCGACCGGCTCTGCGTTTACAGCGCCCAGACCTCGCCGTTCCCGGGGCCGTGACGCTCATTAAAGGGAAATGAGCTATCATCTTGTTGTTTTTTATTTCAGTTAGCTCATACTTCAAGCTTGAAAGGTAATGGTCAGATCAGCTGCTTGCTGGCAAGCCCTGATAAGAACACAAACTGTTTGAGAGTTTCTGTAAAGAGAGATTTTTTTCCTACAAATAAAAAGATAATTTTTATTTGGTCATAATTTGTCTGTAGCTTATTTTGATTTTAAATAATTGTGAAAAAATCGTATCGTGAACAAAAAATCGTGACTCGAATCGAGTCGTTGAGTTGAGTGTATCGTTACATCCCTATTAGCCACTAAGAATTAAATACATGATCATTGTTAAACATGTTAATGTTAACCTGCTAAAGCTAATTAGTATTAGCCACTAGGAATTAAATACCTGTTAATGTTAACATGCTAATGTTAATTGCTAGCACGTCAATGCAGCAGAGCAGCTAGCGTGTTAACGTTTAGCATTAGCCATTAAGTATTAAATAATGCTAATGTTAAAATAGGTAGGAGCATTCATTATTTGGTTTTAACTTACAGAATTTTATTTTTTAAGTTGATGATCAAATATTTACTCAATGCTGTGAAAACATGTAACTGACTTATATCTTTTATCAATATCTTTAAATCTGGGAAAAATAAGGGAAAGATTAAGATCCAGGCAGAACACTCAAGAGGACCCCAGCAGATTTCCAGAGCACTCCACTGAGGATGCAACAACCCTGCAGAACAATGAGTGAGCAACACTTTCCCATAAGTTTTAATCACCATAGTTTGTTTTAAAAAGTTTGTGAGTGATGAAATGCTTAAACAAAATTTAATTTCAAAATTCAATGTTGACCAATACGAGAGGATGACTGCAGATCCAGGAAGAAGACCTCCACGGAACCTCAGCTGAAGACAGCAACAACTGAGCAGAGGCCAAGTAAGGGACATTAACCAATGTGTTTTCAATGACTGTGCTGTATCTGGATGAGTTTAACTTGACACAATTCACTCTGCCATAAAGCTGACTGTCTCACAGACATCTTTTTTGTGTATTTGCAGACAACATCAAAGATCATCACTGCCCTGCCGCCAGTCTTTCCTCTGTTGCATGAGCATGCACCCCTGTGGAGTGAGGGATTCTGCTAACCATGTCTAAATACACATTTTTATAAATATAATTATTTAACAGTTAATTTAAAAACACAATAAACACAATTTTTTATATATAATAACTTAACATTTATTAAAAAAAATTAAAAAATGTTTAATTACTATATTTATAAAATTGTGTATTTAATGTGATTTTAAATTAATGATTTTTTATATTATATAATGGTGCTTTTAAGTGTTAAATCCTAACATAACTATTTTATTTATTTTAAATGAATGTTAAATTATTATATTATAAAAATGTGTATGTATTTTGAGATTTTGTGAGTGTTAAATCTAACAAACTTTATTTATTCTAAATGAAATGTTAAATTATTATGTCATAAAAATTTGTGTTTATTGTGATTTTAAATGAACTGTTAGGTAATTATATTTATAAAATTGTGTATTAATGTATTTTAAATGAATGCATTGTTTCTATTATATAATGGTGCTTTTAAAGTGTTAAATCATAACATAACTGTATTTGTATTTATTTTAAATGAAATGTTAAATTATTATATTATAAAAATTTGTATGTATTTTGTGAAGTGTTAAATCATAAACATAACTATTTTATTATTTTAAATGAAATGAAGTTATTATATTATAAAAATTGTGTTATTGTGATTTTAAATTAACTGTTAAATAATTATATTTATAAAATGTGTATTTAATGTGTTTTAAATTAAATGTTAAGCTGAGGTGAGCTTTGAGGACTGCCTGATTGTTGTGTAAATAAATCTGTTAAAAAACTGACTATTTGAGATGTGCTTTTTTTCTGGCTGCTGCTCATGGTAGTAAAGACCTGCTAAGTGCTAATATTTGCAGCCATGGTAACATGCTAATGTTAATTGCTAGCGCTGACGCACTAAGAATTAATACATGATAATTGCTAACATTGCTAATGCTGCCATTAGCCCATAAGAATAAAATAAATGCTAATATTAACATGTTAATGCTAATTGCTAGCATGTCAGTGCTAGCCACTGATTTTTAGTCACGAATCCATGCTAATGTTAACATGCTATGTTTTGCATCACTGTTAGCAATTAACGTTAGCCACTAAGAATTAAATACATGCTAATGTGCTCCAGTGTCTACATAAACATGTTAATAATGACTATTTGAGGTGTGCTTTTTGAATACAGACCCCCGGCAACGCCCACTCGTCACTCTCAAAATTTCTGCGGGAATTTTCTAGTTAGTGACGAGTGCCTACGACATCTGTCAACTACTCCCAAGCTTGCTAGCTCGTGAGTAGAAGATAAGGGAAGCATACCTCCGTTTTAAGTTCAAATGCAGTCTCTCGGTTAAAGTATGCAGAGCAGTTCATTGTTGAAAATGTCTGTTGAAATGTACTTTTTTCAGGCCTCCCCAGTCATTCCTATGGGAAATTTTTCGCAGTTTTCCAGAATAAATTCGGAAAAACACGCGTCTCTCTCTCTCTCTCGCGCTCTCTCTCTCTCTCTCTCTCTCACAACACAAAAACACACACACACACACACACACCGTCTCCTTCTCTCCTCTCTCTCCTCTTCTCTCTCTCTCTCTCTCTCTCCACCACAAACCACACACCACACACACCACACACACCCCACACGACGCGACCGGCTCTGTGTTACAGCGCCCGGACCTCGCCGTTTCCGGGGCCGTGGACTCTCATTAAAGGGTAATGAGCTATCATCTTGTTGTTTTTATTTTCAGTTAGCTCATACTTCAAGCTGAAAGGGGTCAGATAGCTGCTTGCTGGCAGCCCTAATAAGAACCAAAACTGTTTGAGAGTTTCTGTAAAGAGAGATTTTTTTCTACAAATAAAAAGATAATTTTATTTGGTCATAATTTGTCTGTAGCTTATTTGATTTTAAATAAATCGTGAAAAAATCGTATCGTGAACAAAAAATCGTGACTCGAATCGAGTCGTGAGTTGAGTGTATCGTACATCCCTATTAGCCACTAAGAATTAAATACATGATCATTGTTAACATGTTAATGTTAACCTGCTAAAGCTAATTAGTATTAGCCACTAGGAATTAATACTGTTATGTTAACATGCTAATGTTAAGTGCTAGCACGTCAGTGCTAGCCCATAATTTTTAGTCCTAAGAATACATGCTAATGTTAATATGGTAATATAAATTGTTAGCGCGCCAAAGACAGCAGAGCAGCTAGCGCGTTAGCACTAGCTGTAAAGACAATGCTAACTGCTAACATTAACGGCCAAAGCTAAATTACTGCAAATGGTAATGCTAGCGCGTCAACCTAGCAATTAGCCTTAGCCACGAAACCAAATACATGCTATTTGCTAACATGCTAATGCTAACATGCTAATGTTAATTAGCACTAGCCACAAAGAATTAAATACATGCAAATTCTACCATGTTAATGTTAATTGTTAGCCATCTGCGCTAGCAATGAGCATTAGCCACGAAGAATTAAATACATGATCATTGCTAACATGTTAATGTTAACATGCTAATGTTAATTAACATTAGCCACTAGGATTAAGTACATGATCATTGCTAACATGTTATTGTTAACATGCTAATGTTAATTAGCATTTGCCACTAAGAATTAAATACATGATCATTGCTAACAGTTAATGCTAACATGCTAATGTTAATTGCTAGCACGTTAGTGCTAGCCACTAATTTTCAGTCACTAAGAATACATGCTAATGTTACCATGCTAATGTTAAGTGCTAGCACGTCAGTGCTAGCCCATAATTTTTAGTCACTAAGAATACATGCTAATGTTAATATGGTAATATTAATTGTTAGTGCGCCAAAGACAGCAGAGCAGCTAGCGCGTTAGCACTAGCTGTAAAGGCATGCTAACTGTTAACATTAGCAGCCAAAGCTAAAATTACTGCAAATGGTAATTGCTAGCGCGTCAACACTAAGAATTTATTACATGACAACTGCTAACATGCTAAGCTACTTGCTAGCACGTCAGCGCTAGCAATTAGCCTTAGCCACGAATAACCAAATACATGCTACTTGCTACTATGCTAATGCTAACATGCTAATGTTAATTAGCACGCAACAAAGAATTAAATACATGCATTCTACCATGTTAATGTTAATTGTTAGCCATCTGCGCTAGCAATGAGCATTAGCCACGAAGAAAAATACATGATCATTGCTAACATGTTAATGTTATTAACATTAGCCACTAGGAATTAAGTACATGCTCATGTTAACATGCTAAAGCTAACTGCTAATGATAATTGCTAGCGCGTTGTCTGTCTAAAATGACAGACAATGACAGCAGAGCAGCTAGCGTTTAACGTTAGTAGCCAACGTATTAAAAATGCTAATGTTAACATGCTAATGTTAACATGTTAATGCTAACCTGGTAATGTTAACCTGCTAATGCTTATTGTTTACTAATAACCACTAAGAATTAAATACATGCTCATTGATAAAATGCTAATGCTAGCATGCTAATGTTAACTGCTAGCAGGTTAATGCTAGCCACTCATTTTCAGTCAGTAAGAATACATGTTAATTGCTAGCACGTCAGAGACAGCAGAGCAGCTAGCTCATTAGCGTTAGCTGTAAAGACATGCTAACTGGTAACATTAGCGGCCATGCTAAATTAATGCAAATGCTAACATATTAAAACATTAGCCACTAAAAATTAAAGACATGGTAATTGTCAACACGCTAATGTCAATTGCTTGCGCGGCAGCGCTAGCTGCTCCTGTCTAAATAAACATGTTAAAAATGACTATTTGTATGTATTTTGTGAAAGTGTTAAATCATAACATAACTATTTTTATTTATTTTAAATGAAATGTTAAGTTATTATATTATAAAAAAGTGTGTTTATTGTGATTTTAAATTAACTGTTAATAATTATATTTATAAATTGTGTATTTAATGTGTTTTAAATTAAATGTTAAGATGAGGTGAGCTTTGAGGACTGCCTGATTGTTGTGTAAATAAATCTGTTAAAAATGACTATTTGAGGTGTGCTTTTTTTTCTGGCTGCTGCTCATGGTAGAAAACATGCTAATTGCTAATATTTGCAGCCAATGGTAACATGCTAATGTTAATTGCTAGCGCTGACGCCACTAAGAATTAAATACATGATAATTGCTAACATGCTAATGCTAGCATTAGCCACTAAGAATAAAATAAATGCTAATATTAACATGTTAATCCTAATTGCTAGCATGTCAGTGCTAGCCACTGATTTTTAGTAACTAAGAATACATGCTAATGTTAACATGCTAATGTTAATTGCATCACTGTTAGCAATTAACGTTAGCCACTAAGAATTAAATATATGCTAATGTGCTCCAGTGTCTAAATAAACATGTTAATAATTACTATTTGAGGTGTGCTTTTTGAATACAGACCCCCGGCAACAGCCCACTCGTCACTCTCAAAATTTCTGCGGGAATTTTCTAGTTAGTGCCTACGACACTCGTCAACTACTCACAGAGCTAGCAAGTGTGGAAATGTATAATAATGTTTGAATTAAAATAGATGTGTGTTAAATGTATCTGGGTAAGTATAAGGTCACACAGAGTATATTGCTTTTGAGTGTTGTGTAACTAGTATAAGTGTTTTGCAGGAGTTGCAGGTTCAAGGCCTACACACAGAGAGAGAGACGAGCAGATAAGCAGAGAAATAGGAGACTCCCCTTGGTTAGAACTGAAAGCAGACACAGAACATCTTACTATTGTGGATTATATTATCTGAAGTGCCTAATAATCATTTAAAGATATTAAACTGTGTGATTATGTTGAACTATTGATTTTAAGAATGTTGTATAACCAGCAGAGTGTTTTTGCAGATTACAGTTTGTGTCTGAGTGCAATCCCACGCCTGAGGTATGTGTGTGAGCACAACTAGAAACTGTTACAAAGCATCTGAATCTAGGCACAGAGGGTACCCAAGGACACGAGGGTCCGAGAAAAGAGCACACACACACACACACAGGCAACGGCTGCACCCAGCAGACTACCCTGTATGAAGATAATAACAAATATGTAACCGTTTGTGTGAATTAATAAAACTAGCTGGAGCCAGAGAGAGCTCAGAACTCAGCTGGGTGTGATGGTGAACAGACTGCGGAGTCTGTCAAAGCTGTGTTCTCCCTCTTGCAACAGGTGAAACTGGAGTACTTGTCTTTGTCTTCTTTAAACTCAATATCTCTCTGCTCTACATCAGGTCTACAGAATTCGGGGTGGTTTGAATCACCACAACAATTTGGGGGCTCGTCCGGGATCAACTGTAAAGTTGAAACAGACCTGAACGGTAACAGCAATTAGGCTTCTTTGGACTTAAGGACCAGGTACGAACGGACAAAGGACACGGGCCATGGCAACATAAAGGTAAGCAGAAACTTGATCTGCATTGACCACCACTAAATTGAAACGTGTCCTAAGTCTCAGTAGTAACTTGTCTATAAATTAAGAGATGTGAATTTGAGAAAACAAAGGCATTAAACTGTGATGTTTTAAAGAAAAATAAAATAAAAAGACAAAAAAAAATCTGTGAGTTAAAGATAGCAAGACCAGTATTAGGAACCTGTGAGCATCTGTTAACAAGACCAGAACTTTGAAAAATTCTGTGTTAAAGCAAGCCAAAGTCTGTGAGTGAAGATAGCAAGACCAGTATTAGGAACCTGTGAGCATCTGTCACAAGACCAGAGCTTTGAGTACACAGGCTGTGAGTCCTCTGGATAGCAAGACCAGTAATTAGCCAAAAAAACTGTGAGCATCCATTGACAAGACCAGCGTCTTCGAGTGTGGTAACTCCCACAATATTCTGACGAGGTATTGTTTTCGACTGGGTTTGAGGCCCGGGGAAGTGAGGACCCCCGAATTCTGAATTTAACCCGTGAGCTACTTGCAGCAAGACCGGAATGTTGTTATTGTATATGTGTTGATTTTCCATGTATTTGTACACACTTACATATAGTGCTAGAAAGTAGTACAATCACTAGTGTGAATGGTGGAGGTTCTGAACGCTGAAACATAACTGCACTATCTAGGCGGTTGTGGATGTAAGTGAACAGTCCTCCACATGACTGATATGTAAGGTCTGGTATCATGATTCAAGGCTAGTCGGCCAGACCTAGATAAAACATAACATAATCTTTGAGAAGCTAAAAAGCCCCGCCGTGAGTTGTTCATAAATAAAGTACACTAGAACAACAAGATCGGAGTTAAAAGGTCCCAGTAAAAACTCAGAAGCATGTCTGGAAACACAATAGCTTATTTGAACGTCCATAATCACTCCTACAAAACCAGTCAATACACCACCACACAGGAAGAAGACAAATTTGGGTAATGCATGAATGTGAATGTGTATAAGTGCTAGAGGAAAGTGGTTGAAGCAGCAGCACTGCCGGAAACCAGTTTCTGGTGTAAACGTAAGGCAGTGACCTGTTGAGGTAGACCACTGAAATCTAGATTGAGGATTTATTTGCACTGTGTGTAGTACGAACAGAAAACAGCAGTTTGTATATCCAGACGTCGTATTTTAATAATTTTGGCAGTACGAACAAAAGATCAATAGTACTTTTATTTAGAAACTCTATAGCACCCTTATCCGATAGGTAATTGATAAAGTTTGGCAGTTTGAAGACAGAGACTCTGACAATATGGACGGAGAGTTTGACAAAGAAACAGACGACGGGGGGTGGGGACCCAGCAGCTCGTACAAGACTGTGACTGAACAGCTGTTAGAGATGCAGCGTGTAGTGCGGAGCATGCACGGTAGTAAAGACACAGATGAGATTATGAAACAGATGAGAGAGGATGTGAGTAAGGTTTTATGTGTATGTTGGATGTGAGAAGGGAGAGACAGAAAGTGATAAGGGACGGTTAGGTAAGTTGTTGTGGGGCCGAAGCAAAAGCGGCAGGAGAGGAAAAGGAAAGGAGAGAAAGTAGGGGTAGAGATTGAGATAACAGGGAGGTGGCAGGATCCTGAGAGAGGGAGAGATGAACCCTCTAGCTATAACCCGTTTGATTATAACTCCCACAGTAACTATGATGACATCCTGCGCCCCTCACACGCTATGACCACTAGATCTAAATCACAAGCTAATCAGAAACTTGATGCCACTCATTCAGTTCAGCAACTGAGACAAATATCGCCCTTTTGAGATAGGTGATGTACAAGCCCTGGTTGTTAAATTACCTCCCATAAGTGAAGGAGGCACCCTGTGGCTTGCACAGCTTGATAGCCTGACCGCAGGACAGAGATTAGCCATAGGAGACTTCAGGGCAGTTATATCCAGGTGCCTCACTGGAGCAGACGTTAGGGAAATTGAGATAGACGCACAAACAAACCCACTAGGCGATGACACACCATTCACACGCGTCAGCACAGCAGTAGGCAGGGCCAGGAGAGCTAAGTATCCTCTCCCCAATGCAGCAGCCATGCCCAAGATAAAATGGGATCCTAAGCAAAATCCCAGAGAGTTTCTGATAAAACTGGGAGCCTCTAACCTCTGTAGTCCGGATGGATTAAAGGTGACTCTACCTGATGGCACCATGTTCCACTGTAAAGGACCAGCCACTGGAGGGCAGTATCTACTCCAACCCATTGAAGAAACATATGCTGACATTTATTGGGGAATGCTCCAACCAGAAACTGTTCAAACACCCGGTGTGCTTTCTGCCTACCTACAGTGGAAGCCCTGGATCGTCGCTCTCGAGCCATGTGTCTCTCCACCCGATCCTCCCCACGTAACTCTGTTTTATGATAGGCTGCAGACAGATTGGTATCAAGACAAATTTCAGGATCAATTGGAAGGGAAAGATTGGGTATTTAACATCCAGAACATATATGTGGCGCCTGAGGGGGTAGCGGCGGGGGTTAATCTGAGTCCAGAACAATTAGAGTGGTACATGATGATAATAATAAGCATTAGCTTACGCAGCAGAGCTAGCCACGCCAAACTACCACCTACCTTTCCACCTAGATGTCTCTGTAACAGAAAACTGCATGAATGGTATTCTGTTCCAGAGAAGAGGGGGAGATAGGATAATACTGATGTACAATAGTGTAATGCTAGACAACATGGAAAAGACACCCACAGTGCACACAACCCGCGGCAGGGATAGCAAAGCTAATACAAAAAACTGCACACATAGTCATGGGTCACCAGTTTAACGTCCTGACAACACATAGTGTGGTGGCTTACGTCAACTCAGAGACATTCACAGCTAGTGACGCAAAAAGCAGAAAGACTGGAAGGCAGCAGGAGCAGTGCATGTAGAGTTAGGGCAGTGGTTGAGAGCGGTATTTTTGACAGCAGGTAACAAACCAATCAGACATGAGACTGAGATGAAAGAATTGGCAGAAGCACTATTGCTTCCCAAAAAAGTAGCAGTCATAAAATGTAAAGGACACAATGTAGGGACAGACAGAGTGACACAGGGAACAACGCAGCCGACCAAGCAGCAAAACAGACAGCAGGGTACATTGACAGGACAGAAAAGACTGTACTTATGTGTTCAGAGACTGAGCTACAACCAGAAATCGACATGACCAGAGTAATCGAACTACAAAATAAGGCGTCTCCCCAAGACAAGTCACTGTGGAAAGACAGAGGGTGCACAGAGACAGACGGACTATGGAGAGGACCAGACCGACCCATTTTACCTCTAGGACTAAGACAGACAGCCATGGAAGAAGCTCATGGGGTGGGATATGTAGGCGTAGCACAGATAATGAGAAATCTTGATAACTGGTGGCATCCGTTTCTTAAAGACATGGCTCAGTAATTGATCAAAACATGTGAACAATGTACAAATTTAACCCCAGACATGGTTTTCCTGAGAAAATTAGGTCAGATAATGGCACCCATTTCAAGAACCAGGACCTCCAGAAGGTGGAGGCCATGTTGGGACTCAAACACGCTTTTGGTACAGTATATCATCCTCAATCACAAGGTAAAGTGGAAAGAATGAACCAAACTGTCAAAACAAAATTGGGCAAAATCTGTGCACAGACCAAATTAAATTGGCTAGATGCTCTACCACTAGCTCTGATGTCTGATCAGAAGCTCAGTAAATCAAACCACGAGGTTTACCCCACACGAGTTGCAGACGGGGAGGGCTTTCCCCGGACCACATTCCAGACCCTCTCTTGCTATATGTGATGATCAGAATCTAACCTCTAAAGCTTATTTTCACGAACTGCAGAGCTTGGTGTCAGCATTCTCCAACAGGTCACAAGCCAGCAGGAAGGAGGACAACATACTCCACCGCCAGAGGTAGAGTGGGTCCTCAAGAGGAAGTGGTCGGAGCCAAGGTGGACAGGACCATTCCAGGTGACAGAGAAAACCTCCCACGCCGTCCGCCTGAGGGGAAAAGGAGACACCTGGTTCCATTGGAGCCAGTGCGCAGCAGCTGAGGAGCCACAGCGTTCCTTGAGCGAGATCCAGACGAATCTCCAAGAAAAGAGCACTGAGTCGGCTGACACAGAGACAGATCCCACCTCAACAAAAGGGGCAGAATAATCCCCTGGTGGTGATCCTAGGCTCCAGGGCAGTCTACCCCTGGGGTCTGAAGAAAGAAGATCTTCAAGAAGCATCGTGTTCAGTTTTATTATTCATCCAACTATAACTTTTACTTTTTATCTTATCATTTACTCACCTATGTGTTATTAATCATCGTCGCACACTGCTAAAAGAGTTGTGTTGATATAGCCATAAATAAGGTTACAAACTCTCCTAGGGGTGGTACCGCCTAGGACACAGAGAGAGAAAAAGGTCTTATCAACCAGAAGGTTTTGCTTGCATAGTATTTTACTCAACTTCATTTTTATTAACCGTAAAACAAAAGTGTTTGGTTTGAATACGTAAATGCATACCCACATTTCCTCCCCATTAGTAGTGGTTTTGATTGTTATCTCTATTGTAATTGTGTCTATCATCCTCTGGATTTACTGTGAGCTCCCCACCCAAAATTTTAGATCTCCATGCAAAAGGGGGACACTCACAGTAAAATGTTAGATCCAGGAAAACAACATGTAAATTGATCTCTTTTGGAGAGATCAAAAGGGGGAACGAAGTTTTCCCAAAACAAAAAGGTGATCTTTTAGTAAAGATCAAAAGGGGGAATTGTGGGAATGTATATAATGTTTGAATTAAAATAGATGTGTGTTAAATGTACACATTGTGACATTCGTGGTCTGCTCCTTGCTGTTTTCGGCACTTTTTGATGTGGCTCTGGGAAATACATTGAACCACAGCTCCATTGTTTACACTCGGGATCAGCTGTTAGGCTTGCGACACACACCCCTTCACTGCGCGGAGCGGCCGGAGATCCCCAGAGAGTTACGGAGGAAGAGAAGAGGATGCAGAGCGGAGATGAAGCGCAGGGAGAAGAAAAGACGGTATAAACCATGTTTAGCTCACTGAACTTTCTCCGTCCTCGCACATTAACCTGGACGGATTCCAGCTCGTCCGGGCGGACCGGAAAGCACCAGAGATCGGTAAGAAGGGAGGGGGGATCTCTGTGTTTGTGAACGATAGATGGTGCCACCCGGACACATCAGGGTGAAGGAGCAACTCTGCACCAGAGACTTGGAGCTGTTAGCGGTCAGCATGCGGCCATACTACCTCCCGAGGGAGTTTTCACAGGTCATTGCCGTGTTTGTGTACATCTCCCCTCCCCCGCTGGGCTCTGATCACAACCTCGTTCACCTCATCACAGACTACACCCCTGTGGTGAATAAACAACCACCTGTGAACCACTAAGAATTAAATACATGATCATTGCTAACATGTTAATGTTAACCTGCTAAAGCTTAGTATTAGCCACTAAGAATTAAATACATGCTCATTGCCAACATGGTAATGTTAACATGCTAATGTTAATTGCTAGCACGTTAGTGCTAGCCACTCATTTTCAGTCACTAAGAATACATGCTAATGTTAACATGCTAATTTAACATGCTAATGTTGACATGCTAATGTTAAGTGCTAGCACGTCAGTGCTAGCCCATAATTTTTAGTCACTAAGAATACATGTTAATGTTAATATGATAATATTAATTGTTAGTGCGCCAAAGACAGCAGAGCAGCTAGCGCGTTAGCACTAGCTGTAAAGAAATGCCAACTGCTTTCATGGCCAAAGCTAAAATTACTGCAAATGGTAATTGCTAGCGCGTCAACACTAGCAATTAGCATTAGCCAGAATAACCAAATACATGCTACTTGCTAAATGCTAATGCTAGCATGCTAATGTTAATTAGCACTAGCCACAAAGAATTAAATACATGCTAATTCTAACATGTTAATGCTATTGTTAGCCGTCTGCGCTAGCAATGAGCATTAGCCACGAAGAATTAATACATGATCATTGCTAACATGTTAATGTTAACATGCTAATGTTAATTAACATTAGCCACTAGGAATTAAGTACATGCTCATGTTAACATGCTAAAGCTAACCTGCTAATGATAATTGCTAGCGCATTGTCTGTCTAAAATGACAGACAATGACAGCAGAGCAGCTAGCGTGTTAACGATTAGCATTAGCCATTAAGTATTAAATAAATGCTAATGTTAACATGCTAATGCTAACCTGGTAATGGTAACCTGCTAATGCGTATTGATTACTATTAGCCACTAAGAATTAAATACATGCTCATTGATAACATGTTAATGCTAATGCTAATGTTAACTGCTAGCACATTAATGCTAGCCACTCATTTTCAGTCAGTAAGAATACATGTTAATGTTAACATGCTAATATTAATTGTTAGCGTGTCAGAGACAGCAGAGAAGCTAGCGCGTTAGTGCTAGCTGTAAAGACATGCTAACTGGTAACATTAGCGGCCAATGCTAGAATTAATGCAAATGCTAATATACCAATTAACATTAGCCACTAAAAATTAAAGACATGGTAATTGCTAACATGACGCGCTAGCAATTATCATTAGCATGTTGGCAAATTGCCATGTTTTTAATTTTTAGTGGCTTAGTGGCAAATGTTGATTTAGTGGATAATTAGCCACTAAGCCACTAAAAATTAAAGACATGCTAATGTGCTCCAGTGTCTAAATAAACATGTTAATAATTACTATTTGAGGTGTGCTTTTTGACTACAGACCCCCGGCAACAGCCCACTCGTCACTCTCAAAATTTCTGCGGGAATTTTCTAGTTAGTGACGAGTGCCTACGACACTCGTCAACTCTCACAGGCTAAATCTAGTAGTTGACGAGTGCCGTAGGCACTCGTCAACTATTGTTCTTCTGCGTGTTTCATGGCATTAAAATTATTAGTGACGAGTGCCTACGACACTCGTCAACTACTCACAGAGCTAGCAAGCTCTGGGAGTAGTTGACGAGTGCCGTAGGCACTCGTCAACTATTGTTCTTCTGCGTGTTTCATGGCATTAAAATTATTATTATTCATTTTCCGCCCTTTTTCGAACATGAATGCGGCCCGCAGCGGTGAGAGGACCCCAACAAATTATATATCAAACGTGCGTCTTGATCCCGAATCGAGCGCTATTACTTTTCTAAGAGATTGCGCGTGTTTTTCGCGAATTTATTCTGGAAAAACTGCGAAAAATTTCCCATAGGAATGACTGGGGAGGCCTGAAAAAAAGTACATTTCAACAGACATTTTCAACAATGAACTGCTCTGGCATACTTTAACCGAGAGACTGCATTTGAACTTTAAAACGGAGGTATGCTTCCCTTATCTTCAGGGATTCACGACACTCATCGACAGCTTTTACCGTTTTTAAACTATCAAGGCTCAAAGTTGAGCAGGTTTTTAGTCAAATTTCTGGGTTTATAATGGGTGTGTATGCGGCGGAATGTTTGTGCTAGAGTGGATGACATCATCAGCTAGAGTGAGGAGCAGGGAGAAAAATCTGTGAAAAAATAAAACGGATTTGACTTCGTGGCCTCAAATGCCCCACTACAGACATGATTATCCCCTCAAATGTAGGAAAATTCGAGGTGATCGCAGCGATAACACTGTTGAAGCTGTCTCTTTTATAGTTTTGGCTCCATACAGGCCAACTGATCGAGTACTCACATCCACAGCCTCATTCACTGCCATGTTAAAATAGGAGGGACATTTTCTTAAGGAAGGCAGAAGTAACGTCTCTCTGCTCTTGAGGACACATTTCTTCATTTATCGACACAAAAAAAATAACTATGTACAACGAGCAGGAAGGGCACG